>BJBW01003632.1:129622-231366 GCA_004320125.1 Scolopax mira
AAGAAAAAGAAAAAGAAAAAGAAAAAGAAAGAAAAAGAACATTTTCCAGTGACAGAATCCTGGGAAAAAAAAAAAGAAAAAGGCTTCCTAATAACTTGCACCATACCTATGTCAAAAAAATTATTGTTTTCACAACATTTCTGAGTCCTCATTTTGACTAGTATCATATTAGCTTAGGCCTGATTTGGTGTCTGGGCTTTTTAATCCTGTTTAGCAGAACCAGTCATAATAATATGTTAATGGAAACTTTAAAATAATTAGTTCAAATGATGATACGCTGCATAGTCTAGCAAATCGTTCAAAACTGATTTTCACTGATATTTATGATTTTCCACAACAAGCCACAGCAAGTAAAACCACTTTTAGTCACCATGCTTTAAATGCACTTTGGAATACTGAGAATAAAAGTGCATTTCAAATACTATAAATTTTTATTTATTATTACTACAGAATTATTCTTTTGTCATCTCCCTGACCTTTAAGGAACATTACTGAGAAAGTTTACTCATTGTGAGTGTGAACTGGTTTTAATTAATGTCTTTCACTGAGATTATATGACTCCTAAGATGAAAACTCTCAAATGTTAATGCACTTGAGGTTTATAATGTCTAATGTTAATGTTATAGGACATAGGTCAGGGAAGTGAACTGGGAGTGATTGTGCATAATAAACCATCTGCATGTTATTTTGCAGCAACAAAACAGGATAAAGTAAGTCCCAGTGCATGTCTACTGAGTTATGAAGTTATTGCAGGACCTCATCTAACATTAATGAGGCCTCATTTGAACAAATGGGAAATTCTTGAAATACGATATCACAGAACTAACTTGTGAGGGGCTCAAGGGAACAAATTTTGAGAACAGGCTAACTAGATTCGGCCTTTAATGATGCATAGGGAAAAAGGGGATAGGAACTTCTCACATTTCATACTCCAGTCAGTGTTAGGCTACAGAAACTGACCTGTATCCCCTTGAGAAATAGAGAAGGATTTTTTGCAGGATTTCTTTTTTTTTTTGTTTTCCTCTCATTTCTTCCCTTTTATTACAGAGGTCAAGATTTGAGATTACACATTCACACACAGAACAGTGAAAGAAATCTTTAAGTTAGAGGTGCACGTTCACAGCTATAAGGCATAAAAATTTTCTAATGGCATTGCCCCTACTGTGCTCTAAACTACATTTTTCCTGTAGTATCCAGCTATAAATGATAGGTTTCAGGCTAAGTTGCTATGTCAGCTAGATAGTGATTCACATGTGCTTTTATTTTATGGTCTGGTTTACATTCTTCTTAGCTTTGTACTGTTCCGTGATGGAGACAAAAACTGTACATAGGGTGGAGGAAGACTAGAGAAACCAAGTATCTTTTTTTAAATTTTAGCTCTTTTAAACTGAATTTAATTCTGAGCTACAGGATTTGGAAGTCTCTAAGTCTGCAAATGTGTTAAGACCACTAGTTTGAAGTGTTAAATTGCTTTTTATTGCTACAGATTACAGCTTCAGAGTATATAATGGAAGCTCCCCTTAAAATGGTAATGTGGAATGTGCAAGGGTTATATTATCCAATTAAAGGCATGTGCATCCTGCTAGCATTTAAGAGAGCAAACACACAACTAGTTCTCTTAGAAGAGATACATTTATTTTCTGCCTGTGCTCTCAGGCTCACAGAAGCAAGGGTTATGTCAATTTTCTACCCAGCTTCTTATACTCTTCCTGTGGGATAGCTAAATCCTTATACTATCAAGTGACAAATTCACTTGTACTCAAATTTGTTCTTTTAGGATTCTCTGGAGGCTAGTTGGTGGGAGTGAATGGGGTTAATACCAGGAGAGAATTTGAAATATTTGTTTTTAATTGGGAAAACAGAATCTACTACCATTGTCATGGTACAAGCTTTATAAGAAATTAGAGATATGTAAATAAGGTACAGGAAATTATTTTCCTTTCCAGAGAATTAGGCTGATTGATTAAAGCATGCTTTGGTTATTTAATAAAATCTGGAGAAGCAATTTCAACTGCCTTCAAGATAAAAATTAGATAAAAATCTTGGAACATGCCATTCATGTACTAGGAAGACATGGAAATGTTACTGTCTATGAATCAGGAAAATAAATAACAACTCATGTATTCAGGTTATTAGGCAGTGTATAACACTCATTTTTCTATTAAATTCTTTTTTTACCTTACGTCAGTCATTCCTGACAAGTAACCTTTTTAGAATATGCTGCCCCTTGTTACAGAAGAGGATATTTTAAAGCAGCTGAAGTATTTTTGTCAACCATCTATCATCTAGTAGTAGAAATCATAAAATAGTTTGAGTTTGAAAGGTCATTGAAAGGTCATCTAGTCCAACCTCCTCTGCAATGAACAGGGACATCTTCAACTAGATCAGGTTGCTCAGAGCCCCTTCCAATCTGACAGTAAATGTTTCCCAGACTGAGGCACCTACCACCCACCTCTCTGGACAACCTGTTGTAGTGTTTTACCTTGTTCATTGTAAAAAATTTCTTCCTTCTATCTAGTCTAAATCTACCCTCTTTAAGCTTAAATCCATTACCCCTTTTTCTGTCATATCACATCCTACAAAAATGTTTGTCCCCATCTTTCCTATAGGCCCTCTTTAAGTACTGAAAGGCCACAATAAGGTCTCCCCGGAGCCTTCTCTTCTCCAGGCTGAACAACCCCAATGTCTCAGTTTGTTGTCACAGTAGAGGTGCTCCAGCCCTCTGGTCATTTTTGAGGCCCTGTTGTAGACCCACTCCAACAGGTCCATGTCCTTTATATGTTAGGAGCACAGTACTTAAACTGGGTCTCACTAGAACAGAGTACAGGGGCAGAATAAGCTCCCTTGACCTCTTGGCTGTACTTCTTTTTAAGCAGACAAAGAAGAAGAGACAGTGGACTCTCTGGGCTGCAAGAGCACATTGTCAGCTCATGTCCAGCTTTCCATCCACCGGTACCCACAAGTCCTTCTCTGAAGGGTTGCTCTCAATCCTTTCATCACCCAGCCTGTATTGATACCAGGGATTGCTCCAACCCAAGTGCAGGACCCTAAAGAGGTTCACATAGGCCCACTTCTCTAGCCTGTCCAGGTCCCTGTGGATGGCATCCCTTCCCTCAGGTATGTCAGCAGGTATGAAAACTTGCTGAGGGTGCACTCAATCCACTATGTCATTGATGAAGACATTGAGCAGTGCGGGTCCCAATATAGACCTCTGAGGGACAGCACTTGTCACCAATCTCCATCTGGACATTGAGCCGTTGACGAATGCAACCATCCAACCAGTTCCTCATCCATTGAACAGTCCACCCATCAAATCCATATCTCACCAATTTAGAGAGAAGGATGTTGTGAGGGACCATATCAAAGACCTTAAAGAATTACAGATAGCTGACATCCATAGCTCTTCCCTAGTCCGCTGATGAAATCAGTCCATCATAAATGGCCACTAGGTTGGTCAGGAAGGACTTGCCCTTGGTAAAGCCATGATGGCTGTCTCAAATCACCTCCCTGTCCTTCATGTGCCATACCATAGCTTCTAGGAGGATCTGTCTCAGGCACTAAAATGAGGCTGACAGGTTGGTAGATCCCAGGGTCCTTGTTTCTACCCTTTTTAAAAATGGGTCCAATGTTGCCCTTTTTCCAGTCATCTGGGACTTCACCTGACTGCCATATCTTCTCAAATATTATGGAGAGTGGCTTGGCAACTATGTCAGCCAATTCCCTCAGGACTCTGGGATACATCTTGTCAGACTTCTGTATGCCCTGATCATCTCCTACAGTGGGAGGGACTTTTCTCTTCCAGTCTCTCCCTTGTGGTACATCCACTGGAGAGATGTAGGGTTGCCAGTGAAAGCTGAGGCAAAAAAATTGGAAGTTAAAAACTTTCATGGTACAATTAGCCTCTAGAACTTTCTACTGGGCACATACAGGAGCTTTGGACAGACATTCTTCTTGATTCTGGACAGTAAAGATAGGAAATGTGCTAAAACGTTATGTTCACATCATCATCAGTCTTTGAATATAGAGAGATACCCTCCCCCAGCATCTCCTTCAGGACTGGAGAGATTGTCAATGGAGAGAAAGAATCATATAAGGGCACATTCCTGACTTCGATATCTATTCCAGGATGAGATGAATTATACTCCAGGATGAAAGGCACCTCAATAACTAGAATGAACATCCACCTTGTAGACATCCTCATTATGGCCAGTGAATCCAACTCACGGAGATATATAAATGGTAGATAAAGTAGTTTGCAGATGACATTCCACACAATGAAAGAAAGAAACTTCTGCAGAACAGAAACTGTGAGTATTTTGCTGGTGTAGCATTGCCAGACAAACAGCAGTTAAAAATAGTACCTGAGCTGAATGGTTGAATGACTATATCCTTTACCCAGTTGTGACTAAACACATGTATCTAGCAGAGTGAATTACAGTCAATTACTTTAATTTACATAGGAACAACAACAATTTTTTGTATTCCGGTGTTGTAATTTCCTTTGTGTCAGGTCACTCTTTCTTATCTTGATTATTTAGCTGACCAGCAATGTAAACCATCTGCACTCAATTAACAATGTCATTCCTTCTAAGAAGTTGTGTTATTTGTAGGGATATTAGTAAGGTTCTTGTCAGTTTCAAGAAATGTGATTTAACTAACCATTCATGGGAAAGGAAGGGTTGGCACTCACTGCAGGTCCTATGGCTCCTTTCACACATCCTCTTTCTTTGCTACTATGGGAAATATTTTGAAGACATTTTTAAACACCTCTTAACTGCTTAACCCTTCACTAGGACACTGCAAAACAAAAAGGTGTAAAACTGGTATTAGTTGTCTACTCACAAAGGACAAGCACAGTAAGAGTGATTTAATTTAACTTCAGATATCTGCAAGGTGTAAGTTTACATCCAAAGTCATCACCCTTGGTTCCTTCTGCAGGCAATGAAGAGAATGAGTCAAAGGCAGGATTCACCTCAGCGTAGAAATTCACAAGGTTAAACCTATCAAACTGTAAAATTTTTATTCATTGATGGGGATGAAATAAGTCTGACCAGTCTGGGAACAGTTGCTCACATTATAGATGTCTAAAGTGAAGTGAAGAAGGCATCCAGGCAGGTGCTAGCTGTTCTTCAAGAATCTGAAGTGTCTATCACCTGCCATTTGGTTTTGCAATGATCTTAGTGTTTAAATTCAGACCATAGCATAGCTTTTCAGAAAGTTGGCAGACTCCCGGCAAATATACAAAAAGATAGAATATCTTTAGTGGGCAACAGGAAGAACAATGAGCGATGAAAGAGGGAGTAGTTTCAAACTATGTAGATTACAGACCTGGTTACATGCTGCACCTCTGGCTGACACTCTAATAACACAAACACAAATAACATCCTGGTGCTTTTGCCACACTGTTCTGTCCCACATCCATCACCCTCTCTGTTACTATAGCAAAGTAGAGTACTCTCTCCTTTCTGCCTCTTGATCATTGGCAGTGAGTGCTCTGGAGGGACAGGTGCAAAGCTCTAACTCGCAAAATGTAATGCAATCTGTGTCCCTTTTTTTGCTCAGGTAATCTGTAGGGACTTAAATTTTCCTGCAGTTGCTTCCCTGAGGCAGATGTATCAGTCTTACAGGCTGGTTCTTTTTAGATTTCTGTCTCTCTCACATTGATTTTTCATATCAGATATATAGAGAATTCGTGTTAAATAAAAAATGTCAGCATTTCTTTTTCAACAGTAGTTAGTATATATATCAGGAACAATAGTGATGTGAAATATGCATGAAAGTCACAAATCTTTTCCATTCATCCTTTTTTTTTTTTACCTTAAAATCCAGCTTTCTTCAATTTTCTTATTTTTGGTATCAAAGATATGATATTCTGATAATATTCTTTCCCTTCCTCTTCCTGAAATTCTGGACTGTTAATTTTACTTTGCATTGTCCAGGGAAATGTATCAGTGTATTTCTCGTAAGAACTCTGCTCAAGAATATCTCCTTAGATTAGTTTATAAAGTTCCTCTTCTCACCACAGGCAGTGGTGTGTATGCACTGCTCTGAGGAATGTACCCTGTTCCCATGAGAAACTGCCCCAAGAAGTGCCTCGGTAGTGCCCCAGCAATGTCTAGTTTGTTAATTGCTAGTTATTAGTCTGTTCTACTCTGTTCCATAGAGTCGATCCTATGAAGAAAGGCAAACCTTTCCAGGGGACTTTCTGAGCACTGATGAACTAGCATCCAGTGTAAGGGAATCTACACTATTTCATCATATAACCGCACCCAGTGCCAGACCTTCTCTTTGTGGACCTTTCTTTCTGTTATAACTGAAATTTTGGACCTTTTTTTTTTTTTTTCCTGCATATGAATTCTTTTTAGGCACGGCAGCTTTCCAAACTAGCACTTATATGTAACAATATCAAGAGTACTTCATATTTTCCACGTATATTACATTATGTGAATTGAAATTAAATATTCAAATTGATTAAAGCATGATGTATTCCTATGCTGGCACAATCACGGTCTAAATCACAGATTTCTATCACAAAACAAGATACAATGTCTGAGCAAATTCAGGTACAGCCTTTACATCCTTAATAAAGGCTATGTCAGTGCCAGATTTTGCAGAGATCTGTTATAACCAGACAGATTTAAAAATACACAGTGCAAGAGAAATGCAACATTCACCAGGTAATAAATGCAGTAGTTAAGTTATTCCACATCTCTCAGTGATTTTTTGTGATGAAAAACTCAAGTCATACTGAGACACAGAAGTTGATGATTGTCAGTACAGGAGCACCTTCCAGTAATTCAGAGCTTGCTTCTCAAGGCTTTCAGGGCCCTAAAGGACTGCAATGCAGTATCTTCCATGCAGGGTGATCAGTTATCCCTGTTTCTCCAGCAGCAGTGTAAGACAAAGTGGGAGAGCAGCTATTGGTACCTGTATTTGATAAATAATTAAAAGCTTCCCTTTGCCTACATTATCACTATACTCACACTAGGATTATTGCAGCCTTTCTAAGGATCTCCTGACTTCAGCCAGGGATCTTCAAGGAAAGCCAGCATAGGTAACTAAGCCAACCGTTTTTGAAAGTTTTTTCAATGAAAAATCATAATATAACATTTACAGGGGTTGAGTCTCCCTGGAGAATACATTGCTGCTTGCCATCCTCACTTTGTCATTTTGAAAATCCAAGTACTATGTTTATTTTTATAAATATAAACATATTTTATTTTTTAATTCCTGTTTGATGGGGTGAAGGAGGAGAGGTTCAGAGTGTTTACTTTCAAAAAGCTAAGGGGAAAATGTAAGAACTGGCTGTGCTAATTGCTGTATCTTCCAACACAGGTCACATCCATTTACAAAAATGTCCGTGTAGTTGTGTGTTACCAGTGGACTGTGAGGTTTCAAGCCCAGTTAAACCAAGATAGAAAAGAAGGTCTTACCAGTGCTATGTGACCAAGGTCATCTCCTATGCAGTTTCCAGAGTTCCACTGACCCTGTTGGTATCTACTGGATGCTGCTGCAGGCTCTTCTCTTTGCCCTCATCCTTGCAGGCAGGAGTTTGGTTCCTACACAGAAACACTCCTGTTAATGTTTCTATACTGTGCTTCTCTGCCTGTGCTGCTTGTTTATGTTCACATGGTACTTCTACACTTTATTTCACATAGCAGCGCTGGGAAAGTTTGAAGCTCGAATATCAGCCCTTAGTAAATCTTCATTTAGCATCACGCCTCCTGAGGAGCTGAGGTTCAGGCACAAGGCCTTGGGCCTTTATATCTAATCTTAAATGGTTTCAGAATTCAAAATCTAAATTTCTGGACCCCGTTTATTTGCAGAAAGCACATCTGGACACAATATTGTCCAAACAAAGTTTCTAGACCCACAGCCTACACTTGCTCTCAGGCTGCTAGCCTGTGAAAAAGAGTTTTGTGACTAAATATAAACTGAAATTCATTTCTTTACAAAACTGATTGGTGTCCAGGGAAACTTCTGAGTTTGTTTATTTCGCTTACACTGTCTTTTTTTATTTATGAATCACAACATGTTTTAAACTAGAATTTCCATTAAAATTCCTTTGAGATGTGACTACAAATATGTAAGCAAGTTGAATAAGAATAAAATTGAGGAGTTCTGACTTTGTTGGATGCCATAGCTAGCTCCTTTTAAATTCTTGCACACATATTTCAGATCTAAATACTGATTATCTTTTTCTTCCCATAGTATTTAGGACTTGAAAAATTTAAAGAGTGTCCTTTGCAGAAGGTGGAAGATATCTGATTTAAAAAATGAAATTTATTACAGTTGGACAGCTTTTGAAGACATTCATTTTAATGCTTGTGTATTTTGTCCCACTTGTCAACAAGGCAACTTAAATCTAATTTTGTGTTCTCCCATGTTTACTATAAATACACTTTCTTGCTGAGAAACATCCTGTGAGAACAAAACAACAGCAAGTTCCCTGCTTGAGAGCTCAGAAAGTTAGGCCAATTACAAAGACTCTTTTCCTGAAAGAAATTTTAGCCCAGGAAAATACAACAGTTTGCCCCAGGCTTAACTAACTAGAAGAATCAAATCTTCTGCTGAAAAGATCCTAGTTATGGGTTAAAGCTGGTTTACCATAAATTGCAGCTATATACATTTACTTGTTCAAAAGATGTGCTGAGATTCTTGCAGAGGTCAGCAGCATGTAGGTGAAATCCATACTGGGTACAATGGAAGAGACAGAAAAAGAATTTTCTATAATTATGTTGGAGATGTAAAAAATTAGCCAACACTGTGTTTTAGGGTGGAGAATGCCCCTGAGAAGATTCAGGAGTTTCCGTATACTTCTCTGTTTTTGTTACTCATCCTCCCACATTTCTCTTTCCTTCCTCATTTCTGTCACAGCTGCACTTTAAGCCTGATTCTGCTTAATCTTGCTTCGGTTTCACTATAGTTCACTGGTGAACTATACCAATGAACTTGTTTTGTTTCTTTACTTCAGGTAGTAGTAATGTTATATCCAGAGACAGGAAGACTGAATTTGAGAGAGTTACATGGAGTTTGGGAATGATGCACTGAGAGAAAAAATAGGATGAGGATTATTTACTCATACATGCCAAGTTGCTAAACTTTGGAGAACTATTTTGTCCAGTTCCTTGTCTGAAGACAAAAGCATCTGCATACAAAAGCTTTTTTCCAGTTGTGCAGTGGCTGAGGATGAGCCATCAAGTAGAAAACAGTGCTTACTGATTTGGGAGGACTGTTCCTCCAGATATGCTGCTGAGATATTACATTGGTAGCTGTTGCAGGAAAGAGTAAAGTAAATGACAACAATTTCAACCCAAAAATTAACATTGTGTCTAAGGTACCCTGGAGCATTTGTAAGGAATTTCCTTTCCATTTGGAGTGAACAATAACCTAAATAATCTCTAAAACCAAAATGGATTAGTGTTCAGAATACACTTAGATCTATGGCATTCAACACTTAGGCCTATAGTTATAGCATCTCTAATAAATAATGAACCACAACCTGCACATGAGTAATGTAAACAAAACTAATGCACTTTGGGTATACCAGATCTTGCTTAAATAACCTGGCTTCCCTGCTGTGAATAAGATTAGATAGACTTTAAAAATGTGGCAATACTAAGTATTAAATATTAGTTTTTATATCACAAGAATTCTTGAGATATAAGTTTCCACTTTCTATTTATGACCCTACCTAACAGTTTCTGCCTTATTTGGGTGAAGGGACTGGTAAGTAGTCCAGAACCATTGCAGCTGTTTCCTATTAAAAGGGAGTATAAGACATTTTCAATAATTTCAAATATGTTATCTAAGTGAGAACAAATATGAGAAAATTTCAGCTCATTCCTTGAAGTATATTCAGAATTTATGGTATCTTGCAGAGAAAATGTTCATAAATCCTCTAAAATCTCATTGTTCAGTTGACTGCAAAAAGAGACTAAGGTTGCCAGGCTTTTAGAATAGTCTGTAATCTATAAAGAAACGCAGAACCCAGACAAAGTTGAACTGGATTTTTGTTTCTCTCCATTCATTCTTTATCAGTGGGCAGGCAAGGTGACAGGAACTCGGCAAGAGCTGTGGAGGATCAACACCCTCTGCTCTCATGCAGATATTGATTGCTTTCATGGGGAAGCATTTGGGAGGAAAGCATTTGGGAGGAAAGGCAGGAAACTACTTCTGTAACATCCTCAAGTCTAGAGCTGACTTGAAAACTCATGTCATGTATCACATAGGTGTCTGTCATACATGGCATTCTCAGGCTGCCATATGTTGCTTTTTCTTCTACTAAACCAGTAATTAGCTGAGATCTGAAACCACTTTCATTCTGCAAGCATGACCTTCCTGCCAGAGATCATTGACAGCAAGATCTGGACTCAAATAATGTGCAATCTCCCTAAAATGGACAACCATCATTTTCTCCGGACTGCACTGAAAGACATTATCTACTTTCCCAAGGCACCCTTAAGAGACAGTTTTCCCTCTCTCACAAACACTGAACATGCACGCAAATCAAGGAACACCTTACCGAGGAAAGACACATACCCAGTGACTACTTGGGAAAACACAAACACGATATACTTAGGGATTTTAATAAACATTTTCCAGATTAATTCTCTGTTTACTAAGATAACCAAAGAGGTAAATGCCACTTTGTTACATATTTCACTTTTCTTCACCTGGCAAGCTTTGCTAACATTTTGATGTCAGTACAAAACTTCATCTCCAAGTGCGCAGACCAGGTTGGTCAGTTGTCAGGGTCAAGGGAATACCTGTTGTTCCTGTCCTGTGATTCCCATGGGAGCGGGGATCATGCAGCCTTGCAGGGTATTCTGGCAAAAGGCCACCTATGTTAACTCAGCCACACTTCTACAGTGGAGGCTGTTGCATTTCTTTCCCTTGAGAGGATCTGTAACTTAAAAAGGAACCCCTATTTCCCTTCCCATTCTTGCAGTACCACTTACCAGTGACTTTCAAAACCACACATAGCAAAGATGATGGAGGCACCATCCAGGTCTTCATCTTCCAGTGAACAGAAGAGCTCACAGTTTGCTTCATGTACATGATCTATCCACCCAGAAGACCTGGAGCCTTTCTTCAGGCGCAGACTTGGACAAACATAATGTGTAGATAAAATCAGCAGATTTCCTGCTGATCACCAAAAGATGGGAGCAGAGAGCTCCTTCCTCTGCAGAGCAGTGACACAGTGTTTACATAGCATCCTTGATCATTTTTTTCAAATGTGTCACACAGAAGTTTTACAGTGCTGCTCATCTCAAAGCTTCTTCCTTTCACGGTAAGAAAATGGGCTGCTCTTGAGTTTAATCCAAGTTATTGTTCCTGCTAAAGACAGATTATGTCGCTGCACTGAGCAGAGCTCCGTTTACAGCAGAGGTTTGATATTTTTTCTATTTTAAAGGTAGCCATAGGTTTGGCCTCATCTCTTCAGGCACTAAAAAAGACCAATAGCATGTATATAATAAATGGAAGGGCTTAGATAATATTTTTTGTAACATTTGAGGTACCTTGGGATTATATAATAAGTAGAGAGTTTATATACTGAATATGTACTGTGTATAACTTTCAGGCTCAGTGAAGATGAGAAGGGTATTGGATGAAAAGCACATTGTAAAATATGGGTAAATTATGACAAACTTGATTTTGAGTAGCATGTGAAGTATATCACAGAACTTATTCCTAAACTAAGTCAACAAGTCCTTTAAAAAGTTTTCCATTTGGCCCTCACTTTCTCAGGTTATTCAAGGAAAATACACGTTGAATGAAGTGCCACTGATTCAATGTATAAAGCATAAAAAGCCAAAAATAATGTTAGCAGGAAATCCCCCTACCTCACACACAACATTTTATAGTGCCAATTTTTTTACAATTGACAGCTGTTAGCATTCATACTGTTCAGTCCACTCTAATGAACTTCATTTGAGATTGAATTATATGAAATAATTTCCCAGTTAGCAAGCTATCCATTTGCAGTGACTTCTGATGATTCCTTATAAAGGCAGGAGACACTGAACATATTCTTCACTACATCTACAAATTATATGCCAAGGTCGAACAACCTTAGAATTGCAGAGAAACCCTGGAATTACTTCAGTTAATGTGAAATAGGATACTGTGGCAGTTGCGCAAAGACAAGGAAAATACTCCTTCCAGATCAGGATTGAAGGAGTTGTTTAGCATTGGCAGACTAGCAGTCAGGAAAGAGGATATCCACAATCAAATAAGGATAGATGATATCTTTGGTCTGCAAAGGTTTGTCCCACCATTAAGCCCCAGCTATAATTAAGTGAAAAGAAGATAATTCCTAGGAATTAGTTTTGAAAACAAGCATTTATCAAGTTATTTATTTTTAATTACCTATTAAGTATCCCTTTAGTAAGTTAAAAGCAGCAATAGTAATTCCAAAACAACGTAATTTTGGTGAAAGAAAGTGAGAATGCACATTAGAGGTCCTACAAAGCCCTTCCACTTTAGCACTTCTATTATCTTTCTGCTCTTTAGATTCCTTTCCAGATTATTTTCTACCTATTCAGGCAGAGGCTGCTACTCATAACTTCTTGCTCATTGAATCAGGGTATGACAAGATAGTTAAAAGTACTCCACAGGCTGAAGCGAACAGTCAGTTTTATATACCCAGCTTGGCTGAAAAAGTTGAAAAGACTTTATGCCTTGAGCTGTGTGTGAAACTAGCTCTTTTGAGGGACCCAAAATTGCTTCATGTGCTCTCTGGCTGGAACAGCACAAGGTGGGGGCAACCAGCTGGAAAACAGAGAAGGTGCTGGAGGTCCTGGTGATGCAAAGTTGAAGTTGACCATGAGGTGGCAAAGAGCCATCACAGCAAAGGCCAACAGCCTCCTGGGCTGCATTAGACAGAGAACTCACAGCTGGAGGAGGAAGCACTAGTGAGAGCCCTCTGGAATTCTGGGTACAGCTCTGAATCCCTCCGGACAAGAAAGACATGGACATATTGGAATGAATCCAGCAAAGGGCCATGAAGATGACAAGTATCTGACATATGAAGAAAGCCTGAGGGACCTGAGACTGTTCAGTCTACAAAAGAGAAGCCTTAGGAGGACCTTACGAACGTATACAAAAGCCTTCTTATTCCTACTTGATACTTTCTCTTAGTTCTTGTAATGTAAATTATGTCATGGCTAAAATTTTCACATCAATAAATTATCCTAATAGCACTATTTAGTGGCAGGAGTTTTGAAGGAACTAAAGTAATCTTATTTACATATAACCCTCATGCTTTCGGTCATAGGGCATGAGTATTTTAATCTGTTCACATACTACCCCTACATATAAATCCATTTCTGATGAAGCAAGGTACTATAATTCTAAATATATATTCACAGATAGAAAGGCCAACAAGTTAGCACCAGATCTCTTTTCTGGGCTTCATATTACATTGCCCATATGCATAACTCAGTAATTCCTCTCCCCTCTTTTAATTCCAACACTTTAAGAGTTTTTACCTTTAAAAAGCTACCTTGCTATTAATAAATGCTCCAAGCATAACGTAGAAAAATAACCAGTAACAACTGAATAAAAAGTCATTGAGCCACAAAACAGGTCATAAATAGAAAACAGAAATCAGGAAGCATCTTGACAATAGTTACAACTGCCTGGAAGAATCACACATCAGGTTCCTTTTACAGCCATCCTTCATAACAATTTTACTATCTCTACCCCAGACAGCAGGCTAAGTATAGGTATGACTAACATATACGAAACCAGACGAATTCTTGCATAGCCAGTATTCTTGCATAGCTTCCAGCTCAGCTGTCATCCCAACTGATTCTCAGTGGGCTCAAATGTAATCCACTGAAGATGTCATTCCCACAGGAAGCTGAGGATCAGTTCACACAGGACTTTGTGTTTGTTTGTGTATGTATATTCACTGTAGTTAATGTAATTTTACTGACTGCACTTAAAAATTGCCCTCCCCTCCCGCACCGTGTGAAATGAGATTATCCCTCAAACCATGAGACTGTTTCTGACAAAATATATGTGAATCAAGCCAAGGAATGTCTCCCATGTTCATGAGAATTATTAGTTTCAGAAAAAAAAATCCACCTAAATAGCTTCACATCCTATTTTGCTTGCATTACTCCTAATAGAAATAATGCATTGGTCACCTTTTTAAGTTTATGGTCCAGAATGATTGCAAAGGGATCATAAGTAAATCCTTTATGTTTCAGACAGGTACCAACTCTTCCTTACAGGATGTTATGTTATATCATCTTCCTGGGATAAATTTTTAAAAAAAAAACTTTTTAAAGTTTCAACTCAGACATAATCACTGTAAGGATAAATGTGCAAATAAAAACAGCAAAAAAACCCAGGTCTAAATAATAGCATTCTTATCTATTAATAAAAACATTTTAGTAGCTCCCACTACAGGAAGAGATGTTAATATGACAATCAAAAATCTTAATTTAAGAGTGAGTTCATTTATAGATACAATTAGAGAAGATGCTAGAGAAGAGTTATACCATTGACCAGTGAGTGGTAAAGAACAGCTAAAAAATCACCTTAAGCTCATTCTTCCAAATTAGTTCACACTCACTTTCCATAGGTATTGTCTACCAGGTTCTTTTCTGCTCCAAATTCTATGAATTCATAAAAAATTATCTTCCTCAAAGAAAAAAAGACAGCAAAATCCTGCATTTAGTATTATGGGCTATGCTAAAGAAACAGGGATTTGTACATATATTCATGTCTGTAAATACGTATGTGTTTTTATGGAGGGCAAAAGCAAAAGGGAGTTAAATTACAAAACAAATATAATAACTACTGAAATTAAGCTGAAACAAGAGCATAATACATCTTAAAGAATTGTATAATCCTAAAATAGCAAAGTCCAAATGAGAAATTGTGATATATCTGTTACTAATTTCTGACTAGTGGAAAGACTAGATATAGTTTCAAGAAAAATCTTATAACACCACCTCTTAGCCAGCTGAATCTGTTGAAGTAAATGGAGGCACATCTCTCAGTGAGAGAAAGGTTGCAAGACAATGAGGAATAAACGTTTTTTAGAGAAGATCTTTCTAATAAGGAATAGTTACACATCACAGAATGCAAAAAACTACCTTTATTTGATAACCCGAGCCGACGAAGGAAAAAAAAACTTACCAGAGAAGCTGGCAAAATTCTATTCTAGAAACAAGCATCTATCCACAAAGAAAAGGGAATAACCATTATGTGACAAACCTGTGAGGTCCTACCACTGACTAGAAATGCATGGCTGTACGAATGTGTGGAGAACAAATACACATTCCACAAAGCTTAAGAACTCGCACAAATAAGAAAGAGAAAAAAGAAATCCAAATGTTGCCAGTTAGGATAATAAACATGCAAAAATACCATCTTGTGTATATTCCTAACCACTGGAATTCTGATATCTTTCTGTTTCATAGTCTATTAGTCATATTTTAATGCCTTATGTACCCTAGAATAAAAGTGTAGCAAAGGCAGCCAACACCCACTCACTAGGATGCATTAAGTGCTAAGTCTTTACGCTGGTGGGGTTGACCACCAGTTTACACTGTCTGGAGGATCAAGTACCCAGTACTGGTATTAGAGAACAAAACTTTCAAATCCTTTAGCACTGTCAAGTGCAGTACACTGTCAAGAATTGTGATGCTGTCCACAACAATCTCAGAGAGGAAATAAAAGATGCAGTAGGTGAAGAAACACGAATATGAGATCATAGAATAGAAGTTGGAAAAGGCGAACAAAGAACTCAGTACATCTACTTAAATAGCAAGTGTGGAAACATCCCTTCTTTTCCCCTTAAACTTTCCTTTTCCCAGTCTTCAGCCTTTATAAAGGTGTTTGAGTGACTCTTCTGGGAATTGCCTTCATTTCTTGACCAAGTCTCTATCTAACAAGCAAGCTCTTCTGATAATAGCAGATTAGTTTTACACTTTAAGACACGAGTTGTGTGGCACCCAGCTTCTTAGATCTACATTCTGATCCTTACCTAAAAAGACCCTCTATCAGGACCCAAACAGTGTTTCAACTGAGGAGGCCAATGCTGATATATACTTAATTAAGCATACTTAATTCTCCCAAGGAACACCATCAAAGCTGGTGGGAAAAAAAATTTATCTTTGAAAGATCAGACCCAAATTCCTTACTGTTTTCTGTTTTATTTCTGTCAGTTGGTTTTTACATGTTAGTAAATACAAACATTTTTTGTGATAAAACTTTTCATGACTTTCTCTGCATTGAATCTATATTACTAACAGAAGACTTCAGAATTAATTCTGGTAACATTCAAAAACATCTACTTGCAAAACATTTGGAGTCAAACCATTCTGGAAGCAAATATTTAGAATAAATTTGAAAGGTAGTATCCATGGCAATCATTTATTTAAAAAAAAAAAAAAAAAGAAAGAAAGAAAAGAGACTTCTTGCTAAAAAATGTGCACAAAATTTTTTCTCTGTAGACCATCAGAAATGCAAGCCCTTTTCATTAAGTGTAAACTCTATTTTAACAATTAGACATAAAAATAAAAGAACTTTCAGGCTAACAGTACAGTGAATTCAGGGGATTGCTACTGATTGCATCTAAGTATAATTTCAGTGAGATTATTTCTGATGGAATTTAACATATTTAAAGCTGATACCAAATTATTTTACCTTTAAATTCATTATAAACATATTGGATAATTCCAGAGGAAGTGCTTGTTTCAACACAGAGTTACTCTTTTGATATCTCTAAGATACTCACCACCTTCCCATTTAAGGAGAAATGTCTGTTATGGTAAATAACACTATTATAGTTTTGCTAATGTAAATAATACCACAGCCTTTCAAGCTCTAGAATGCACCAATTTTAAAATCCCAGTTTCAGTGATTCAACTAAAAGTTTTGAATAAGAAATTAAAGAAGTCAGAAGAAAAATAGCAGATGGTCAAGAACCTGGAAGTATGCAGATATCTTTGTTCCACAGTTCTCTAGGCTGTTGTATTATCAGCAAATCTCTGCTGCTAGTTGTTCAGTTTCATCAACTGTTAATTAACTTTAATTCCACAATACCTCCATAAATGATTTTCATATAGATTCTCCTCTCTGTTTTTATGGGACATCTGTTCTTAAATGCCATTTCTTTGATACATGGAAAAAAAAAATGAACCAACTCTTCACAGATAACAGGAGTTTTTTCCTGATTAACTATTTACTGTGTTCGTATACTGCTTTATAGCTAATGTAACAGAAATGCAACTAGGCAAAAATCCTGAGGGTAATAGAAGTCAAAATTGGCCAGTTAGTATTGGCCCACCATCAGCTTTATTTCTGCTTTACTCCTAAACCAAACCTGTGATTCTCTGCCAAGTGTAAAAGTCTGCCATGGGAAATTATTCTTACAGTTAATGTAACCCCTTATCTTTTAGCTGTCCTAAATGTCATGCTCTGCTAGACCTATATATAGAGAATGTGTTTTAAAGCCCAAAGTCAGAAAAAGTAGCAGAAATACAGGTCCAGATCTCCAGCTGACTGAAACTTTACCTCACTGAAAATATTGACATCAGAACAGTTTTGCAATGTTCTCTGGTTCTACAGTTCTGATGTCCAAGAACACAGAGATGAAATTTTCAGTTTCTTTTCCTCTCACTGGATCAGATGCATCGCAGAGATGGGAAAGCCATCATTTCACACACGAGTGGGACATTCCGAAATTCATCTGTTTGCACAAGCAAAACCATCTGGTGCCCAGTGGGGTCTATGCTAAGGTTCACAGTAGAAAGAATTATGGAGCTTTACCTGACGATTCTCCATGTACATATTCCTACTTATGTCCTACTATGCACACAGCTGCTGTTCTTCACAAAATAACATTTTAACTATGCAAGGTGCAGAGAGCTCTTCTTGATTTGAGATAGAATGTCTTCTGGAGCAATTTTTCGAGGCCACAAATGTATTTGGATCTAAGGGCATTGATGGATGGACAGCATTATGATAGTGCCATATTAAGTTTGTCTGTATAGAGTTCCCAAGGAAAAAAATAGGAAAAAAAGTGCCTTACAAAATGGAAAAAAAATAGTTAGGACATAAAAAATTCTATTGAAAAAGAACTTTAAAAGTCATCCACTGACTTCTGTGGAATTATTACTGAGTGACTCCTGTTGCCTCTTTATGTTATTAAAAAACTTATTGTGACACATCATAATTTCCCAATCTTGAGCTAAGTTTCTATGTTTTTAAAAATTTTTGAAGAGCTTTCTTGGGAATCAGCCTATTGTGGTCAATGGAAACAATCCCATCAATGTTCATCAGTTTGTATATTTGTTGATAATCATTAGAAATTATCAGGAATCAACAGGAAGTCATACTACTATATTGCAAGACTTAGAATTTTGGGAAGAATAATGAATGAGGAAGGTTTCATGAATTGTGTTGATAACCATACAATGTAATCAATCAATGAACACAAATGAGTATAATATATTTTTGACAACTAAAATAGTGTGAAACATTCACAAGAACAGCTAAACTCTCATTTATATTCTCTCAGGCAAATATATTGCCAAATGTTCCTGAATATTCAGGCTCCTTTTTGATTTAGAGTGTTCACATGGACAATTAAAACTTCTATACTCTCAGCCTGAAGCCAAGCAAGGCTTTGCTGGAATCCTTTAGCTGCCAGATGAGCAGAGTCTCAGAACTTTCACAGATTTTTCTTGCATCCTCCTGCAATAAAATGACTGCCAAGGTTAACTGTCAGATATTTGTAAGGAGCAATAAATCAGTGAGAAAGGTATTTCCCATTGTTTAGTTTTAAAAACCAAACCAAACAAAACAAACACACACACCCCCAAAAAATACCAAGCCCAAATCATTGGAGTATGTGTGAGAGGGAAAGACCAACTGTGCTTTGAAACTTGAGTCTTTTTCAGGACTGAATATCTTGAGCCTTTACACCAAAAAACATTTGCAAAGAATTAATATGTGAATAGGAGCTAGCAATTCAGCAGTCATTATGGAGAGAATTACAGATTTCAGTCTGAGACTTTCCAGAGCACAGCCAATTTTATATATTAAAAGAATTACTCTATTAGGTTTATTTCTTCTGTTCTGGCTATTAAATTAGCTCACAATTAGTTATAGTTTCTTTTGGGTCATTGTTCTAATTTTTCTAAATATGTAAATAAAATTCCTTCAGGAGTGTTTTCTGGCCAACAACACTCCTGTTCTTGTATATGGAGCACTTCCAAGTTGGATTGTTTATGATATTTTCTTATTGCTAACTAGAATCAGTCAGAAACACCTGTGATTTTTGCATTCTTTCAGCACCTCAGAATTTATAGTGCAGAATCTGATATTTACACTGTAAAAGCAGAAATCCTGCTGGTCCTTGAGGAAAAGAATAAAAAATGTAACCAAAACTGTGGGCAGTAGCATTTTTAATCAAAATAAGAATGCAGTTAAAATGGACAGTCTTGAGGATTGCTCCACAGAGCTAAAAGAAATAATAGAACCCAATGATTTTTTCTACATAACCCAAGGAATGAGAAAGTTCTATTCCAGCTTAAGTGATGGAATTTTCAGAAAAGTTCTTCTACTTACCCTCATTTAGCAGAAAAATTCACCAGATGAGGCTTTACTTTCTTCCCTGAAACAATTTTAAATTTCACATAGCCTGTGATTTCTACCCTAGATAAAAGATCATCCATGTTATCTGAACTTCAGTAATAACGTGGCAATGGACAGTTCATGTTTCACGCTAATCTTCCTATAACTTATTTACACAGGTTGCCAAAAAAAAAAGTAAATTTCAAATTGTTCATGAGGTTTCATTCAGATTCATGTCTGTGTTGTCAACCATTACTTATGGGTGACAGCTCCCTTCCTTTCTGTTTTCATACATCTTTTAGAATATAGATGACAAAACAGAAAAAAAAAAAAAAAAAAAAAAAAAAAAGATGTGAATATTTTCACATCAATAGCACTTAACTGCAGTGCTCTAAGGCCTAGAGCACCTCTCCTATGACAACAGTTTGAGAGTTCTGGGGAGACCTTAGAGTAGCCTTCTAGTGATTGAAGGGGACCTACAAAAAAGCTGAAGAGGGACTTTTTACAAGATCCTTTCCAACCTAAACCATTCTATGATAAATAAAGTAGGAAAAATAAAATTGTAAAGCCAAATGAAAAATTACCAGTGCAATACAGCTACCATGAAGTCAACAGAGAGTTGACTTAATGGTAACACAGCTGAGCTCTAGATGATATAGTAAGGAAGCCCAAATAATTAAACAGACTTATTTAGCTTTCCTAAATATGAAAACTGGAAACAGGACAAATTCTTTTTTCTAAAATCATTCTCATGGTAAATATTAGTGGATCATCAGCTGTGATCTAGGTTCTGTATTCTTCCCTACCAGTAGCTCATCTTGGATACAAAATTAAATCATTCATTCAATGAAATTAATCTAATTAATAATTAGAATCTTAAAATCAGTAGTATATAATTTACATGGAAATCATTGTCTGGCAGAGTAACACTTTTCAATAAAAAAAAAATGTTTAAGTTTTAAGGATTGATGCTTTGGAAGATAGGATATTACATGCTGTGTTTTGAGAATCTCCATCATTCTACAGAATAGAACAAGCAGCTCCATGAACATCAGCCCAATGAATCAGGAAAAGAAATCTGTTACACGGAGATATCAATATGAATGAAATGCAAAAATGTGATGCTGACAGTATTTAAACATCCTTGAAATTTCAGCTTCTTACACAGTAGTTCTCGCATTCAATGAGAGTATATACCCAAAACAGTGAAATCTTATTGTGAGACATAAAGAGGAATTGGTTGTATAAATAAAAATTAATGGTAGTATAAGTACAAAAAATAGATTTGATTACACTTGCTACATCAAGCACAATAGTCATGGTAGTAGTATATGTAATTAGTGCTTTGAAAGTAGACATTTCCCAAAGCTGAAAAGAATTATGAGTCAGGACAGCTGGCAGAAAGAATTTAAGCAGAAAAATCACAAGGCAATTGGGAATCAATTATGGACATTTTGCCCAGAAATTAATAATCCTATAGATTATGAAATGTAAAAGAAATCTGAAAGAAGCCTGGCCAAAAAAAATCCCCAACAAAATAGCTGAGAATACAACTATAATACCAGAGCAATGTCTAGAAAATTGGAAAAACTGATACTAACAAATATAAATTAGAAGTTGGAAAATGGGAAGGAAAAGAATACAAAAAAATTTAAAATAATACCTAACAAGAATAAGGACATTGAGAAAGAAACTTCAGTACATAAGAATTAAAGTTGCACAGGTTATTACTCCCTAGAAATAGTATGTCTATAAAATAATACAGAAAATAAAAAAAAAAAGATGGTCAGCATTGTTTGAAAATGGAAAGAATCACAGTAATGCTTCTAGAAAAGACAGGTGTAATGAAATCAGAATGATAGTTCTAAAATCATAGTGCTGTTCTTTGTCTCAGATTTTTAAAATCAAATGAGATTAATCAGGATGTATTTTTTCAGTGATTTATCAAAAAAAAATTTACCTGCAATTTGGTATTTCCCCTCATCCATCAACTTCTCCATCCCTTTGTGTTATTTTTTTTCTATGAATACTTCAATTTTCTACAGAGCTTTTCCTTTACTAGTTGTGTCTCAGGTGTCATTCTAAGTGTCTAAAGAAAAAGCTTTTGGCTCCTCCTGTGTTAACAAATCAAGCAGTGCCAGGGAACATTCCTGAGCACTGGAACTTGAACATGTTAAGTTCTTAGAATATTCTCTGGGACTGTTTTTCCTGGGCCAAACATTGTTCTATCAAACAACTTTCAGGCACAGCCTCGTGCAGGCCAGGGACTTAACTCGAGGGATGTCCACCCTGCTTACCCTGCTTTGGTGGCTAAGATGCAAATGAATTCTCTTCCATACCACTTGGCCTCAGTGCCAGAGGACAGTCCCAGGCACATAGTTTCCTAATAAATATGTAGACTTTTGGGTCAGATCAAATAAATATGGATTCAGAATTAGTGTGTCAGATCCTGAGCCAATGTCCTGTCACCTTTTTGGCCCTGGGTTTTAACTGTTCCCAGAGCAAGGTCACTTTATTTGACTATTCTCAAACTGTGCTTTGAGTTTAATTATCCTTGTACTATAAGACCCAGTTTTCCGTCCTTTTTTCATATTGGGATGTTGATATGTTTCCTTTAGTCCATTTTATTAGCCATAGTGTTTCCCTTTCCTTTGTGAAATCTAAGTTTAGTTTACAGTGGGAATTGAATGTTTCTCAGTCATTTTAGTCTGTCGTCTTGTTGTGTTTTTTTTTTTTTTTACCTGTCTTTGTTAGTTGCCAGCACTGCAAATTAAATCTAGTAGCTTTCTAAAAGGTAGTATGCAAAATCCTTGAAATCTGTCTTTCAGGCTTACAATGGGCTAGGCAGGGAGCTCTTGTCTTTTTCCTGTTGATGGTTTCCATCTCATGACAGTAGTATAGGTATGAAATGAGCATTTCATGAACCCATGAAGCAGACTATATTTAAAGTATAATTAGTGAACATGACATCTGCCTGTCTAAAACCAGTGCCTAAGTATCCCACCTAACGGATGGAGACACCTCCATAAATCAGAAAAGGGAGAGACTTTATGCCCAGCAGAAGCACCATCTGCAGCTCCAATGGCATATGTTAAGCCCACCTTCCTCTTTGGTGGGTTTTGGGTAATTTGAAAATCTATGTCTACCTTTAAAAGTACACAGAGCAAGGATGCAGCCCATCCTTGGCTTTTTCTTTATAAGGCTAGGTAAACATATTCAGTGGACATTTTTCTTTGGCCTAACAGATTAACAGTTAGAGAACTCACGTAAGAAAGAAGACTTTTGAGTTTTTGGCTCAATTTTATTCAAAGGAGAAGTCTTTAAGCACATGAACATGGAGTAGCTGGGTGGAAGTTCCTTGCTTTTCATGCTCCCTTGAGGGCAAAGTACTGGGCGCTGAAGTAAGCCAGGTACTTGGAAGAGTAATCAGGAAGGCACCATAGGAATAGGAAACAGGAAAACCTATGCTGCAGCTCAAGTAATCAGGTGAGACAAAGTAGAGACAGAAGTCTGCTGCCTGCTTGAAGGAAAGGGTTTTTTTGCTTTGTTAATAGTCTAAAATAAAACATACGCACCTTCCAAGAAACAAGATCTGAAAACCTAAACTGTGCCAGAACTAGCCACTCGACAAGATTTAGGCACCTCTTTCCTACTCTCTTTTCACATGAAGCTGCTTTTAGACTGAACTGCACAGCGGCTTTGAGTTGAAGTGAATTAATATTTTCTTTATTAATTAAATAACCATCTAGTGAGGGGAGTTCAATATCTTTGCATTGAAACCTGTACCTCCTTATTTCTGAACTAGTGCTTTAACCACCTGGGTATCTTACCAAAAATAAGTGCTATGGATGTCTGCTGAAACATGGACAAAAGCACATCTCTCTGCATAAGAGTCCCTTTGCTAATGAATATGAAATGCCTAAAAAGTGCCATGGGAACTTCCAAGCTAAGTTGGTATGTATCTAATTAATACTGATGCACAGAATTTTAGGACATCTTGAAGTTAAGACTTATAAGATTCCTGTCTGAAACCCAAATGAGTTTTAGGAATTCAAATTCTAATTTGGGAAGGAAGAGTCACCTTAGGACTACATCTAGGCTAAGTTAAAAATGTCCAGGAGCTGCCTTTGGCACTGAGGCAACCTAGTATGAAACAGTCCATGTCATTAATAATAAACACTTTTACCCCTCCAAAGCAGGGTGGCTTCATCCAAACTGCAAACTGAAATTATTCTAGCACTGTTTATTTATTGCTATCGATGTTTTAGGTGAAATGGATCTCATCCAAAATTATCACAGTTGAAACAATCTTTAGCAAAGTACTGTATTTTACCAGCTGTTTTTCTTCTCTGTTTTCCTCCACAAATGCATACATTTCTGCTCTGTTTCATTAGTGGAGCCTATGCTCCTTTACTGGTTTTATGGCTATATGACCAATATTGTTAGAATGAAGAAAATTTACATTAGCCACAATGCATATCTTTCACAATTTCCCAAGAAGCAGTCAGCACACCTACAACTTTCTATTACCCTGAATCTTAATTTGCAGCTGCTATTGCTCTAAGTAGGAGATGGATATGGAGATTAAAACCAAGTTACTTCCTTTGGGAACTGATGTTAATACTCCTGTTTAACAACTCTGAGTCACCCCATTTGCTCTGATGTTGTTCACTTACTGTTTACTAAACAGAGAAATCCAGATCTTCTTTTCATTTCAGCTCACAACTTTAGCAGAATTTCTCTCTGCCCTAAACACTGCATTTTATTTTATTTCCAGTGTATGAATTTTGTTAACTTGAATTTACTCTGTGTCATGAGATATCCCCATATGTTTTATGGGCTGTGACAATATTTTGACATTTTGACAATATTCAGACATTGCATTACTGAAGCCAAATAGCTTAGCTGTTTTCCAAAAGTATTGGACCTTTGTATGAATAGGAAAATTATCCAGAGGATAGAAAAGATTCAGAGAATTTTTCTTTGATATATAAGTCCTCAGGTTTTAAGGTATGAACCAGCTTCCAGCTGCTGAGAGAGAAGGAACTTCCCCATACATAGTATCTGCCACAGCAGCCTGTTGCACCAAGATGAAACATCTGTTTCCAGACATCGCTGGACTGAAACATACACATAGTTGTCTGACAATAATTAACATCTTTTGTTGCTTTCACCATTATTATCATTCTTTCCAAACATTTCCCACAATTATTCACAGTTTTAACATAGTGAATTTGCCAGTTTCCTACCCATTGTTTATTATGACCTTTCATCATGCATGTTCATATAAATGAATGGATATGAAAAAAGGTGGGAAACGAGTTGGTATATGCATCCAAATTAGAAAGTCAATTATAAGAAATATATTCAGCCAACAGGAGTTCAAAATAAATCCAGATAAGTCCTGTACACTTTGCAAGTCAAGCAACAGTGGTTGACTTTTGGGTTTCTCTGTTTGACAGCCAAATGAAAAAGTAGAGTCAAATAGTAAGATATCTAGTCCTGTCAAAACTTACTGAGAATCCACTGAAGCTCAAACAGTTAAAATTTCCAGGAAAAATGGAATCTGTATGTTTTCCTCAGACACTTCTTACAACAAAGCTGATTGGACGCATGCACATGATTAATTACAATGATGTGCCAGAATTATGCATACCACCATGATCCAAATATGAGAGCAGAAAGGACAGCAAAGCTACAAAACAGGCTGTGAAAGAAGTCTGAAGGAAGGCAAAAGTGAATAGGGAGCCAGAAAAATTAGCTGTCAGGCTGAAGAAACAAGACAGGAAAAGGAGTAGCTCAACAGGAGACAGAACGTTCAAGGGCTCAAGTTGTCATAATAGAGCAGCTGGAACAGAAGAGCCATTTCCTATGACTCTTTCCTCACATTTCGATTTTATGCTGGGATCTTGGGAGAAAAAACAGACTCTAAGTATGCCTTCCTATTTATTTGTTCAGAAATTCACTGGAATATGGAGACTCAGATGACACAAATATCATTTAAGACAAATAAGTTAGAAGTCACATCACCAGAGACGCTTGCCAGTAAAGTACTTTCTAACATGACCCAGCAAGCTGACTGTGTTTTTCCAAGTGTGAATATGCACAACTTTCACCTAGTTTTGGATATCCATTGAAACTGACAGCAGTCAAAAAAGGAGCTCTCCCAACAGGAAACAGGCAAAATTGTCCAAAGCTTTGAACACTGTAATGGGAGGAATGCATTTTGTTCTGCTCCTAGTTCTGTTCACAGCAGTTCTGCCAGTGAACTGCTGTTCTTGCTCCATTTGTCAAGTTCCTCAGGTCATGGTTCACAATATGTCATATAAAAAATAAATACACCATAAATTTGATAAAGAGACTTGAAAAAAAAAATTACCAATCTTAACTAAGAGTGTTTGAATTAAGTAAATGTCATTTGTTGCCATAGTCTTCTAGGTTTTTTCTCAATTAAAAAAAAGCAAATATCTTCAGTAACTGGTACTTCCTACCCTTCTGCTTTTTCTTCTGTCCTTCCATCCCCTAAATAGAAGTGAAGTGGAAGCAATACCAAAGTAATTAAAGTATAGCATTGCTTTGATTTGCATGTTGTTTAGAAATAAATAATTTTGGTTTGTAGGTGTCTCTGGTGGCTATTTAGTCCAACCTCCTTGTCAAACCAGGACCAGCTACCAAGCCAGGTCAGGTTTCTCAGGGCCTGTGAAAAAAGCCTGAAGTGACAGAGTTAAGATTTGACTGTCTCAAGGATGAAGATACCCCAGCCTTTCTGGGAAATCTCCTCCAGTACTTAACTACTGCCATGATAAAAATTTTATACTCGTATCCAGCTGGAATTTTCCTTTCACCGATTGTATCTAAGAAGATTTTAAATGTGTCTTCACCTCCTAAGGTGGCTGAAGATAACAATCGGATATCTCCCCTTTTCCTTCTCTTCACTGAGAATAAGAAGTCCATCTTTCTTTGTAGATTCTTCTTAATGCACCAGATCTGTCTCAGTGGACATCTGCTGGACTTGGTCCAGTTTGTCAATATTTCTTTTGCAATGAAAGGTCCCACGCTGAACCCAGTACTCCACATATAATTTTAATGAACGTAAGGTAGAGGTTCATATTCACTTCATTTGACCTGCTGACTGTACTCTGGCTAATGCAGCCCAACGAGTGGTGGCCCTGCACTGCAAGCATACACCAGACAACTTGTATAACTTGCTATCCCTCAGGATGCCCAAGCTCTTTCTAGCAGAGACGCTCTCTTGATGATCACTCCCCACTCTACACCATTGCTGGGGGCTGTTCTGTCGAGCGGGACTTTGCATTTGTCTTTACTGAAATTCATGAGGCATTTATTGTCCCAGTGCTCCAGTTTGTCAAGGTCAATGTTGATGGCAGTGCCAATATAACATATATTGACTCTTGCCTTGATTTTATGAAATGGCTGATGGTGTCTTTGTCCTATTGCCAAGGCTGTGGATGAAGGCAGTAAACAACACTGATGCCAGCATCATCCCACAGGAACACAATTTGTAATCAGCCACAAGTTACATTGTAAACAATGTCCACTGTCCTTTGAGACCAAAGAGCTCCGTCCATTCAGTCTGTATAACAACAAATTTATAGGAATGATATTTAAGATTGCATTAAGGTCTTGTTAAAATCAAATGAAACAACATCCGCTGTAGCAAAGAGAAATCAGCTGCTGAGATGACCTTCAGTAGTTTTTCTGCAACATTCTGGATCCAGACCCCTGGGAAGCAGTGAAACTCCCACGAGAGCATGTCTGGTCAGCAGCTACTTTCCCCACTGCTGCCTTTCCCCACAGAAGGCAGTCTCTGACACTGTCACCCATTGCTTCCCCTTTGTGACACAGGTTCTACCCTCAGACCAGGCATGGCCAGCTACATTTCCTTCAGATAGCTTGGTGCATTTCTTATGGAAGATGAATTCTTACTTACCTGGAAAAATTGTGTTGCCCTGGAAAAAAGTTTTTTTTTCCAGTTTTAAGGAGTGTCACAAAAAGATTTGAGGACAGGTGAAATTAATTTACTTTTGGATAGAGTGATACAAAAGAAAATAGAGAGTGATCAACTAAAGTGAATGTTAATCTCTTTATATGAGCTTTCCACATGCCAAACACCTAGATACTGCTATCTATTCTGGGTGCATTGTGAAGTTAGTGATCAGGATTAAGATATTTCAATAATGACTAAAGAACTGGGTGAGCAACAATTACTCGAAAGAGACAACTTGAAAGCAATACATGGAAAAATATAGAGTATTAGAACCATAATCCCTGAAACTGAAATACTGTAAGATTTTTTTTGAGATATTAATGATCTAGAAATGGATTACAAACGTTTTTCTCATTTAGAATGAAAAATAACCCCAAGGACTAAAATCTAAGAGAAAAACAGTCCTACTCCCATATGTTGAAATAAATTTTTTTTTTTTTGCTCCCTTTGCATACCATAAAACATTTCTCTGGAAAAGAAAAAAAAAGCATGAAAGTGACATTGAAAGAGTTCAAGAAATTAAGTTTGTAATTTATTACACTCCTTCAACATCTTTTTCATGCTTTTTTTTAACAAATTCAGTTCAAAATTTGTTAAAATGTTTAATGTTAGGGAACACTGGTAATTCCTGAAGTTTTCTGCCAAGTGAAGACCTCATTAATTTTAAATTATAAAAGATCATTGCATTTGAAGGAAAATTCCTAGTCATTACTTAGACTTTGGCAAGTAACTCAACTGAGAAAAGCTGAGATTGTGTATCTCTCACTAAATGTGTGCAATCATCTTGTACCTTTAGATGCTGCTCACAAGTAAATTCAACTTACCATTCAGTACGATTTTAATCACCTAAACCACCATGTCCTAACATTTTGGTGAAATCCCTACCTTTTCCTGTGTAATCTCAGCATCCCATTTTGTCTTTTCAGGCAAGGGAGGAATTCTGAGAAAATTCTTTACATTCTGCTTACATGAAGACAAAAATGAGCATTTCCCTCTCAGCAATGGAGTTGTTCCTCCTGCTAGGATATATTAAGGTTTTAAAGTTGCAATTAGAACACATAATGTGTTCAGTATGACAGGCTAAATTCAGCCACAGGGTATGAAGTTACAACATTGCCATCAATGGAGACTGGAGAGCACTTCAGTAACCCCTCTATTAAATGCATAGGGGTTGGTTCAGTTTATCAGAAGGGCCCAGTGCCATCTGAAATCATCAGTTCTAGCATCTCCTGTTTGACACCTTGCTGACATCCAGTAGGGCACAGACATCCCAGAATTCTTGTACACTCTCTTTTGTTCTGCTGTGGATGCTTGGGTCAGCCTAGGGCATCTAGATGGTACTCAGGGCTGGTTAAATAAATAATCCTCAAATACTCAGAGATCACAAGGAATCATATTTTCATTGCCTGCAGTAGAAGTTTAAGCACTTACAATGTCTGTAGTTATCGACAGTGTCTTTGGTGCCATCAGTATCTGGGCAACCCTAATGCAGAGTGACAGAAGTGGCACAGCAAACATTACCTGTGTAATGAGGCATCAGTGACAGTGGCTTTAGCCACTTTCCACTGAAATCAGTGGTTCTAAAAATATGCTTACAGCAGAACCACTGAGCAATTTTAGAGAAATTGTCTGGGGAAGAATACAATACAATTCAGCAAGAATGAATATCAAGTTCTGCAATCAGCTGTATATGACAGGATGAATTATTATGATTTTTGGTGCTATGGGAAAGGGTCTCTGACCTACAGTGAGTCACAAATTGAAAATGATTCAATGTTAGGCTTCTAAAAAAAAAACCAAAAACCACAGAACATACCATACTGAGATATTGTCTTCAAAACATGTGAAGTAACTCTTTCATTCTACTTGTTGGTAGTATGATCTCAGGGAGAATGCTATGTCCATTTTTGGGCAGTACAGATCAAGAAGAATGTGGGTCAGTCCAGACAAGCAACAAGAATGAAGGTCTTAAAAACATGGCACATAAATAAAGGTTGAAGGAATTAAGATTGGGTAACCCAGATACGCCTGAGGGGAGAAAATTTGACATGACTTAATCTTTTCTGCCTTTAAGAGTAATGATGAGAATGAAGAGGAGAGAAAGACACAAGGCCATTTGTGGTACTGATCCATACTAAATAGTTTTGGCCACTGTGATTTATTTCTCCCATGTGTGTGTATCAGGAGCAGGGTCCATGCAGCCATCCTGTCCATCACTATTGCTTAGCTCACCCTCATGAGATAGGCTTTTGTCAGGAGAAAGCTCTCTGAAAACATGGAAATATTGCCAAATACTGCAGACTTTCCAATCTTATAACCTTTTCTCCCCTATACTCTGTATCAGCTTGCATTTATACAAAGGGTGTTTACACTACATAAGGACCTGCCTGAGTCAGAAACAGAGGCAAGCCACACAAATCATTTCATGAAGAAGCTTGACCATCTCCCTGTTTCTTGGGGCAGAATCAAACTGTCACTACCAGCTGAGGTTTAAACAGTGCTGCAAAATGTACTTCTATTTTAGAAGTTAAAAAGAAAAAATAAATTCATTGATCGAAACTTGATGTCGGGGAGCAGCAAGGGCCGGCTAGCTGCCTACAGGCACAGGAGGCCACGGTGATCCAGCACAAGCCATGCCCTCAGCAGAAGTGCACAGTCCCAAAGAGGCTGAGCACGGTGGGCAGATCTGTGGGCTGTCCATCAACAGCCCCAGATCCAGGTACACAGTTGATTCCAGGGATCCCATCAGTGGCAAAAGGAGATAGGACTGAGGAAATGTCTGCAAACAGACACAGTAGCAATGGATTTTGGACAGGGACAGAATGCGCTAGGCTGAGCTGGGCTGACAGGCAAGGAAAGGGAGAGGCTAAGTGACTGCTAGATAGGGTCAGTAAGGTCTGTTGGGGCTCTTAGGGCCTTGGAAAGTTTCAAAGGAACAAGAAATAACATACTCTTGATTTAACACACACCTATTTGATTTTAAGGATAACTGTATTTTAAAATACAGTTAAAATACAGTTGACTCCACATAGTGCTTATAAATCCTAAAGATGACAGACACGTTTAATTCATGAAATGAGTTTTTCATTACTATTGAATTCAAATACAAACAGTTCTACCAACAGCAAACCATCAGATACATTTGCTAGTAAATATGGGCTGAGGGAAAGATTTTTTGTCTTGGCTTAAGCTTGAAGGTTTAAGCTTACCAGAAGATTATAGTTCGGGTTGGTGGCAGAACCAAGCGTGCTGACATCTTTTCTAATAGTTATGTGGTTTTGGCAGAAATCTCATTAAATCTCCTGAGAATTGTTGAGTTTTGAGAATCTGTCTGCATCTTATATGGGAAACAGGCTCTTCAAGCTTTGGGATCTTACTGGAAACCATAAGCACAGGAATGAAGCCGAAGCTGGGAATTCAAACGTTTCCCTGCCCTTCTTGGCCACATATAAGACAGGTTGGATGTGACATCCTAGTTTCAATCCATCTGTTCTTTCAGCCACTATCAGATGCATAGGTCATTTAACTGACAGCAAATTCTCAGAATAATTTGTATTACTTGCATTCTGCAATAGCCCTGGTGATCTCTTCTCCTTCCCCACTTCACCCGCAGACACAAACTTAGCTATTCATCATATGTTCCTCACCTCATTGTACTATGAGACAGCTGTGCTCTCATGGATTGCTTTAGACCATTTGGCTGCAAAAGCTGGCTGGCAATTCCATACAGCTGTAACCTTGGCCTGCTAACTTTCTAATGAAAGCCATGCCACCATGGGTACCAAAGGGAAAACAAATACCCTTTTGTCCATGGAAAGTCTGGCAGGGAAGCAGATTCACTTCTGTTTCAATAGCAAATTTCCTTTGACTGCAGCCTGCCCTCAGTCACTCTTTGATTTTTTTCACAGTTAGTCAAGTTGACTGAATAGCCAAGGGCACGAGAAGATCTGCAAACCTTTGGGCTACAGCTGCCAATTATTTGAAACAAAGAATCTATGAACAATTAGCAAAGAAACTCTGCTAAAGAGTTCTTAGAGTACTGCCTTACGGGGACTTGGTTTCATTCCTCGAACTGGTTTCTTTTTCATACACACACACATTCAACTGAAAAGCCTTGAGCAGTGAGGAATGTCTGGCATTCCTGCTGTCAGTCTACATGTACATTGGAGGGAGATATTTTTAGAAGCCCATCACATCCAAGTATGCATGAATTCTCACGTAACCTCATAGTGCGAGCAGCTCACAGAGTCAGGGATGTGAGAGCTTATCAGATTAAGCACACAACTTGGGGGCCTGCTGAGTGTCCAGCAAATGCTGGAGATTTGAAGTTTTCCACATAAACATCTGCTGCATATTCCAATCCAGGGGCAAAACATGCTGTAAGACCCAAATGGAGAAGAGAAGCAGGAAAAGCCGTGGTAGCTTGGGTATGGCATAGCTCCGAGTCGCAGAGGTAAAATTCATTAGCCTGGAGACAGCATGGGGAAAGCTGGACATTCAGTGCACTGCAGACAGCCACATGTCTTTTGTAAGGGTATCTAAGTTGTTTCTTTCTTCAAGGAATTTTTTGTCTGCTGGGTCCACTGTAGTGTCCTGACCCACACCCAGAAATAAAGCCTTATTTCTTCTCTCTTGTCCTGACCATCTGACAAACAGCACTTATGTGCCTTCACAGCAGAAGAAAACAAAGTCAGCTTTACAAAATACATCCAGGGAAGGTCAGCTTCAGAGACTGTTAGTTTGAGGCGTATGGTTGTTCAAATGAGAAGGTGAACTTCAGAGAAAGGGGAAAGTTTGGACTGGAACATTTCTGGAGCCTTTTCAATTTCCCCTTATTTCCAAAAGGGTAAGAATACCATTTATTATACTCACAAACCTAGCAAATGCAAGGAAAACATTTAAGAAAATATCACAGTACTAGGCTTAGAGGTTTTACTGGTTGAGCCACAGAACAACTTTATGACAAGCTTTCACTTATAGAGTGCACTGCTTTAAAGATAGGGTAAGAGTCTCTGAACTGCTGAGTGATTTTAGATCCTTGAAATTTTGTAGGCCAAGCAGAGGACAGTTTAAAGAGTCTTGCGTCTTTGCCCTAGCACTGAAACATCCAAAATCACTTGACACATAAATGATTAGGTGCACATAAACAGGACTATATTCCACCAGGGTACTTTTGAAAAAACTAATTTTTTTGCAGTAAAACAGGGCAGAAATAGATGTGAACCATGGGTCAAGTATTTTTTAACTTTTTTTTCATTGAAGTGCTTAATCAGACTTTAACTACCTAATTTAATCACCAAAGTTTGGGACTAAAGCCATTTGCTGAGTGCAATCCAAGTTTAGAACATAAATACAACATTTCCTTATAATGCAGCTTTGATGTAATGATTTAATAACAAGGAAAGATTCTTGTTCTATTACTCCCAGAACACAAATGAAATGGCCTTTGTGTTAAATTTTTCTAATCTTGATTACATCTGTATTTTTTATAGGTCTAAGAGGGCAAAACTCTTAATTATAATTCATAATTATAATTCTGTTAGCTTAAGGGCAATCTCTGCTTTCAAGAGACTTTTAAAAAGGTTGAAGTGACTAATTTTTTTCTTTTTTTCCCTTAAGTTTCTTTAAAAAGTGATAAAGAAGAAATGGGGAAAAAATGAGCTAATGAGATGGCCAGTCCTATTTGTTGCTTCTTGTGAACTTGTCTAGAATTCAGAATGCACTTTTCCTTCAGAAAGGAGATAAAAACTTAAATAAATAAAGATAACACGGTGTCACGCTACTGGAATTGTGCAGGCTCATAGAGCAGCCTGCAAAAACACTGTGGAAGAGTATGCTGAATGTCTTTGTAGTCCCTATGGTAACAACGGGAGCAATAAGTTGTTCTGAGGACAAGCGGAAAAAAATGCTATGAGAAAAACAGGCCCTTCCTGACTACAGCAAGGAAAAGGCATGATCTCCGCAGCCTCCTAGCAATAACGTACACTGTGATTATAACTTTAAGTATGCAAACAGAGATCCAAGTGTCACAAAGGGGATGAAAAAGAAAGAGCTGGCCCAAGGCTTTGTGGTTTTATGATGCGGCTTGAGGTACAGAGGTAATTTTCAGCCTGTAATTAATATTTCCCTGCTATTGCCAAGGCTTCCACAGACTAATCTCTCCTCTTTCAGGGTTCCTAATTGGATATCCTCTGAACAAAGTCCCACGGTTCTAAATAAACTATGGCATAGCAGTAGTTCTCCAAATATTCCCTAAGCTCTGTAGGTGGCTCTGCTGCTGTTCCTTCATTTCCTAAATTCTCACTTTCTCCCCTGACCATCTCATCATTTTGCTGAGTGCCCAACATCAATCAACTTCAGAGGTGCATCCAAGCCAGGAATGAGTGGGATTTCCTTACTCCAGGGCAGAAATACCTATTGCCATCAGCATAACGAATCTGCAGTGTTCCTGTCAGAGCTCACTAAGCTGAATTTCATAGTGAAAAATATGAATTGCTTATAATTGAATGTATAAAAGATCAGCTTGGTAAACTGAAGATAGGGAATCATGCTCTTTGTGCCGGAGAAATCTCAGAGAGCAGGAAGGAAATGTTCCCAAGGAACACGGGAAAGGAAGAGGATCTGGAGCATGAATTTTCAGCAGAGAATTGGAGGAACTAGCTGGGGAAGATGAACACCTGGCATAGTAATTGAAGTTCATAACATGATTTTACATTTGATCATATCTTTACCAAGCGTTTTAAACTGTGTATGTTAAATTCAGTTTCTAAAAGCATTTATCTATACTCCAAAACATAAAACCATCGCTAACATACAACAATATATTAATAACTGTAATGATGAACAGTTCATAGCCAGATAAATATTACACCTAAATCCCATAATGCTGAAACTAGAAAAATAGTCTTTTCTACCAAATACATAATTGCTTAAAAGAATTTTCTTGCCTTTCACTCTAAAGGTCAAAGAGCTGCAAGAGCTGCCTTCTGCAGCTCACCAGAGCAATGACTGCCACTGAAAGGGACCCTTCACCTTACGCCTCTGATCTAGGAAACACTTGCTCTAAATAAAAATTTAGAAATTCCTCATTTCATCTTTCTCAGCAGCCATTGCCCCTTGAAATATCTCTCTCTCATACTTGAAAAGAAGAAAGAAAAAATCTAACACATTTAGTTTGTGAAACAGATAAAATGTATTTTTCGTTCCTGTATACCATTTCCAGAATTTCGGCAACAGATGTAACTGTAACTAAATCTTCTGAGACCAGAAGGGTTGTAAATTCCCTTACTCTTCCCCTAGGTAAGGTAAACCGTTGTCTAGGCAGTTTTTGACTGATATCTTCTAGGCAGAAATTTGTTCCACAACACAAATGAAGTCAGCTGGACACAGAACCAGAACACACAGAGCCCTCTGTGCATGTGTGATGCACAGATTGACATCTCTGAGCTGAAGTGTGTATTTACAATAGGTCTGGTCCATCCAAAACATAAGCGATCAGTAAATCATATAGAATCATGGAATCATAGACTCATTTAGGTTGTAAAAGACCTTTAAGATCACTGAGTCCAACTGTAAACCCAGAACTGCCAAATCCAACAATAAACATGTCCCTAAATGCCACAACTATCTCTCTCTTAAATACTTCCAGAGGTAGTGACTCAACAACTTCCTTGTTGTCATGGACAGAATGATTAATTTCACTCATAAGAGAGAAGCAATGAAATATTTATTGATATAAATCAGTAATTTAAACACTACATCTGTGCAGCCTGTTCCAATACTTGACAACCCTTTTGTGAAGAAGCTTTTCCTAAAACCCAATCTAAACCTCCCCTGGCACAACTCGAGGTCATTTCCTCTTGTTCTGTCACTTGTTACTTGGAAAAAGAGAGACTGATACCCGCCTTCCACAATATGCACAAGACAGTTAATTCAGTAGTTCCAATATACATAATACACTATTAGCCTCCACTGTAGCAGCTATAGTTAGTGGCTAACGTAAGACAAATCATCCTCACAGATCCCTGTAATCTAAAATTCCATTCAGATAAAATTTTCAGGTGAAAAAGAGGACGTGGCCAGGACAAGTGGAGAACTCTATTTCTAGGAAATATTAACAGCATGTACCAATTTGCTTTTCAAATCTAGACATTATATTTTTCATCTCATCATCTCATAAGGCAGAAATTTTTAGTCATTTTTGTTACAGTCACTCTTATCTTGACACAGGAAACACAAGTTCCCCATGTCTAATTTTGTTGCATTTATTTACTTGCCAAGAACCCTTCTCTCTCACTTGAGAACACAAGTCTCAGAAAAGTTCTGGCCATGAAAGAATGTTGTTAGCAGCAGCAGGAAGATGGATGGAAGACCCAGCTATGTCAAAGCTTCAAAGCAAGGACATATGCACTCTTGTCACCCTTTTACTGCCTTTCCCAAATACCAAAACTCATCCCTCGCTACTCTTAGTAGGATACTCCAGGGCATCCCAAATAGCATGAGGTCTGTCAATGTACCTTATAAAAATGAAAGTCACTAGGTCTGCAAGATCATGGGGGAATGAATACTGTTATTGTAATCACATGAATACATAATTAATTATTTAAAAAATAACAGGCTCAAAAAGTTGTGCATTTTCTCCAGTTATGCTGGACTTTATCACTTCCAACAAACTGTTGGGAGAGCATGGCAAAAGAAGAGAAAAAAAGAAGGCATCTGGATTACAAGAGCTCACTGTTAATCAATACGAGGAATGCAAACATTGATAACATCCTGGGCTGCCTACCCAATTGAGGGATCCAAGTGAAGGGCTGTTCTTCACTCCTGTATGTGCTCAGGAAGAGCCTTAAGGAAGTTGTCCAAGGCAGATTGAAGATCATTGCTCTCCTCTGCCACACACTTCCTGGCCAAAAATAGGAGGGGAACTAGTGAAGAATATAAATAAGGGGAAAAAATACAGAAAGACTGAAAAAAAAAGGTTACGATAAAACAGAAACTGGAAACAGGCATAAGATAAAACCAAGAAACAGTCTACAGACAGACTGGCATTAGTTCAAGCTATGGGACTTAAAATAATTTAGACAGTCACCTTTAAAAAGAAGTCATAAAAATGTATCAACAACTTAAACCTTATTATAGAGTAAAACTTCTGTTTCTCTTTCTTTTCCCTGTTTTCTTATGCATCTTGTCATTTCCCTTGGATCCTAACCATCATTTTCACCATGTTCAGAAAAGTATTATTTAGATTATTTAAAACCAATAAAAGCAATAGTATTGTTCTGGATCTTTGACATCGGGTGAAGTTTTTAAATACTAAGTTAATATAACACAATTATTTAATGCGATAATTTTAACTGTATAATGGCTCAAAACAATAACAAGGTAATTAAAAGTATAGACACTGCTGAAGAGATAAAAATGCTTAAATATTACCATCTATAAACATTAAAAAATAGGGAAAAGTAGCATACTAAAATGAGGTTACCATAATAAAACAGCCTGGCTCCATTAAGAGCAACTTTTTGTTGTTTAAATTGGGATAAAATGCTATTGAAAATTCTTTAAAAAAACCCTTTTATAAAATACCCAGTCACGGAAAACATGAACAATTTTGGCTATGTCCAAGTAGAAACAAGCTAAAATATCCACCATGAGGTCATAACGATTTCCCAGGACCTCCTTGAAAATGTGAAGCGTGTCACAAGGGGTATTTTCCTGATGAAATAATGTATAAATAGCTTCAATAAAGTAAGCAAGGGAGTTAATTTTGGCAGAAGGGATCTGCTTTGAGTTACTGAGAATTTGCTCTCTCCTCATGTATCTTTCACTGACAATTTAAATCAATGGATACTACAGCTCTAACCATCAGAGAAGAGTAAAACCTGGGACTGGTAACTTATTACCTCATTCCCTGTCGTAGATCTTGGTCTTCCAAGAACCTCCTCTGTCCCTTTTTGGCTCAGCACAGGATATTGTTCAACCCATCTGTCTACCCTGCTGCCTTCTTACCCCTTTGCACACACATATGAACAGAGGAAAATCCAGCTACAGCTAGCTGGTTTAGAAAAGATAATTTGTTCCAAGATGTTATGTTTCTCAAGTGAATATCAGATGAATTCATAATTGTGGGAACTCTTGAAACATTTCCAGCTTTACACAACATGTTTGTTTTAGGGCTCCGGTGACGTCTGTAATGTGTGGGTCTGCTGAGATTTGGAACAGATGCATTATTTTCCTCAGCCACCTGGAAGAAAGTAAAATATTGAGAAAAGCTGGTTTATAAAGACTCCCTGGTGTCCATAAACTGGTCTGGTTAATAAGAGAGAAAATATTTCTGATTTTTTTCAACTGCAAAACAAATGGCTAAACATATAATTACTTCTTTCTTTCATGGAGATAAAATTTTCGGGAGACTTGCTAAGCTTAAATTTAACACACAGTAGCTTGCCTAATGTCCTGGTTTGGGGGGACATGATGGATTTGGGAATGTATTTTTCAGACCCGTCCTGAAAACTTGAGGACTTGTCCTGAACCTCAAACCTGTATGCAATTCAGTGTAAACTGGACAGCTTTAGCAGGAGTTTGAGGAAATTCAGGAGGTTGTTTTAAGTTCTTAAATTCTTTTTCTGGGGAAAAAATGCACTTGAAATATACGCTTGAGGTTGAGCAAAAGATCTCCACAAAAAAAAAAAAAAGTGGCCAAGTCCAAATGGCAACCCAGAAAATGGGTTTCAACCCAAAGGGATATTCAGTTTGTTGCATATGTCTTTGAAATTAACAGCAAGCTACTTCCCATTCACGAACATCACCAGCCATATAATTTGCTGAAATTTTTCTTTGCTTCCCCTCAATACAAATAAATGTGGCCGAATTGTTTGCAAACCCCATTCCTTCTTTTCAACGACAGGTAGCTGACTTTATCTTTAGGCTGAAAAAAAAAAGGCTGACCCCCCCCCAAACCTGAGCCTATGAGGAGACCGAGTGGACTTCATCTACCAATGGTGACTTTCGATTTGGAGCAGAGCCTCTGACAGGGACCAGGAGCACCTGAGGAGATTCTGCTAAACTGCAGAGGACTCACAAGGCTTGATTTGATGTTCTGCAGCCTCCTTAACCTGAAATGCCAAATTTGTCTCAAGATGGAATTTCTCTTATGTAGTTGTCATTTGTCAATGACTATGTATAATGAATCTTCCTAGGCAGAGGCCATGCGTTGTTAAGGCCAATCTACAGAACCTGAATATTTAGTTCAAGCCTTTAAAATTTTGAATTGAAATTCAGGTTTTCCCTTCTATAGCGCCTATTAAATATCTGCTTCATTTCTTTGTCTTAGATTGCTCTTATTCCTCTCACATGGAGTAAATCTTTATGATCATGGTTAAAAAAAAAGAACTTTCAGCCACAAAGCCTACCATGGACACTACTCTGGAGGACTGAGGCTGGACACACACAGCCATAATGTTCTTTATCATTCAGGCAAACTATCCCAGTCTATGGAATTGAGGACTGGAAGAGATGAGCCTGCTGGATGACTTAATTTACCTGACTTACCCTTTGCCTTTTGCATTGACAAGCAAGTAACCAAGTTACTGCATTATATCCCCAGAACATCAGATTAGCAATTAGGTGAGAAGAGCTGTTTGAGGAAAGGACTGATCTTTGCCTTCTCTTTTGTTGATGAAAATTGAACACAAATATTTTTGTCTAGCTGACTTTAGGATTCCTCAGGCCATCTAGAAGAAACATCACTTTTTAAAAGTCTTTTAAAATGTCTAGAGCTTTCCCACACTAAAATATACTAGGTATTGTCTGAACTGATTTCACAAACTGACTTCAAACATCACCACTGTTAGGTAGATGAGGTAAGGTGTTTCTTAACTACTACTGGGAATAGGGGGTATATAGCATTTACAGAAAAAAACCCACTCTTGTCAGAGGCAAGAGATTTTGTCCAAGATATGCACATTCCAGCAGCAAATGTGAAAAACAGTTGCCTCACCAAACATCCTAAGCTGCTGGACTAAAATGCTATGTTTGGGTAGATAATGCTCTAAAAGAGACATCTCTCTGACCAGCTGTGTTTGCAGGCTTTACAACCCTAAAATTACCTCTCCTTTACATGCTACAGTTGAGCTCCAAAACATACACACTGGGATTTCCAAATAACTAGGTTTCAGCCCTGTATCCTCCTGTGATATTATTTCTTGCATTTATTTGGAACTATGAAGTTTCAAATAGAACAATATGCATCTATCATCAAGAGAATATGCAGTTTAGATGAAGTTTTCTTCTTTCTCTACATTTTAAAAATTTGAACCGTAAAATACGATTTTGTAACCAATTTTTATGCATCACTAACACAATTCTAGCATTACTCTTGTGTGTTTGCCACTGCATAAGCCTTTGAAAAATCCTGACATTTCCATGGCAAGTGGTGTGTAAAGGGATCAATGTGAGAGTAGTTGGCACTTCTTAGAAAAATAAACTGAGTAAAATGTTTCATTTCCAAGCCTGCTCTCTGCAAAGGGAGCTAGAATATGAAGACATTTACTTATAATAAGAAGAAAATAAAATATGGAATGCATCTCTCTCCCCTCAACCCCAAAAATCTAAATCTTTATTATCTAGCAATGTATAATTAGCTACATCTGCAAAACTGCATTGCTGCATTTGGAAATCCCAAAGGTCCTGATGCAATTTCTAACAGATGTATCTCTGCTCTTACACAAAGGGGGATAATGGCTTGATCAGCTCTTCATCCCACTAACCACAAGAAATACATCAAGTTATATATCCAACATCTGGTGGTGACATCATGTCCCAGTTTGTTTTCCAGCCTCTCATATGGACCTAGAACTAGGTCTGGCTGTGAAGTTCAGCAAAGAATTGCACTAAAGTTCACTTCTTACTGTTTTTTTAGAAAACCGAATTTCATTGAAATTCACTGAAAAAACCTATGAAATATTTCATTGAAATGATAATGAATTTATGAAGTTCTTTTATTTAGTCATTTGTCATCCTTGTTACATGGAAATAATCCAGGTATCATGTTTACAGGAAATGTCTCTTTATGTTAGTTTCAAAATTGCTCTGCTGGGGCTTGTCGACACGCTTGATTCTTCCAACTAAGCCCAACTTGGAGCCAAATTGTGAGTGAGATGAGCAGACTTGAATAAAAAGATAACGGGAATAGAAGGATTAAGATAAGGAGTTAAGGTTGCAAGGAGGGAAAAAGAACAACCAACCAAGGTGACAGAGCAATAGAGAAGGCAAGCTGAAAGGTGCGTCCAAGAAGTGACAGCAGGGCTAGATCCACATAGGGATTCTTAGGTTACATACTTGCCTCTTAACCCAGGTATCACCTAGTCCATTGGTTTTTAAATGACTAAAAATTGCCACCCTTTTAAACTGATTGGCCTACTTGAGCTAAGTTTTAAGAAATAGTTAGAATGAAATGAAAGTGTGCAGGTTCTTTTAACACTCAAGTTTGCAGGTATGGAGCCTGGTGTTGTTTTATTTACTGTCATGCAGAGTTTCATCACCCTGATCCCTTGGAGTAAGCTGCATGTCAGCATCACTGCCCTGGCCTACAATCAGCTGTTCTTGCATTTAAAGTAGCCTGGCCTTGGGATAAATTTTTTCTGAAGTCATTACAGGTCTTTGCTGTGAATTTTCTCTATGTTCATTCCATGAATATTTAATAGTAGATAACACCTAGTTCTCAGTCTCTCAAATACTCCTTTGCCACTTTACAAGTCATCAAATTACTGTAAAAGCACCAAAAAACATAAAGTCTCAATAGAGTTTTAAATTAAGTGTAAGCAAGTAGCTGAAAATTAGCAGTAGCATGCCTTTTCCCAGTTATATATGAAGGAAAATGTGAATTCACAGAAGTGATTGTTTTAAAAGGATGGCTAAAGTGTACGCTCAATGCTGTTCCTTGGAACAAGGAATGATGGCTTTGGACTCAATGGCCAGTTGAATATGAATCCAGACAGGGGTGGTTCTTAATACTCAACCTTATTCTCAGGGTGTCCCTTTGGGCTAGTGTAGGTTGCCCGCTGTTCAGCATATTCTTTTTCATACACCCCATTTTCAGTTTCTTAACTCCCATTATGCATTATATTAAATTTAATATAGAATCATAGAATCATAGAATCGTCTAAGTTGGAAGGAACCTTAAAGAGCGTCTAGTCCAACCATCAACCTAACTCTGAAAAAAAAAATAAGAAATAAAAACCACTAAACCAGATTCCTGAGGAACAATCAGTCAACCAGTCTTTTGAAAACTTCTGGGGATGGTGCCTCAACCACTTCCCTGGGCAGCCTATACCAATGCTTGATAACCCTTTCAGTGAAGAAATGTTTCCTAATATGCAATCTAAACCTCCCCTGGTGCAACTTGAGGCCATTTCCCCTTGTCTTATCTCCCATGACTTGGGAGACAAAACCAACTCCTGCCTCTCTACACCCTCCTTTCAGATAGTTATTGAGCGCAAGAAGGTATCCCCTCAGCCTCCTCTTCTCCAGACTGAACAACCCCAACTCCCTCAGCCTCTCCTCATAAGGGTTATTCTCCAGACCCCTCACCAGCTTCATTGCCCTTCTCTGGACCCACTCCAGCACCTCAATGGTTTTTTTTTGGTAAGGGGCCCAAAACTGGACACAGTACTCGAGGTGAGGCCTCACCAGTGCTGAGTACAGGGGGATGATCACTGCTCAGGTCCTACTCACCACACTGTTCCTGGTACAGGCCAGGATGCTGTTGGCCTTTTTGACCACCTGGGCACACTAATGGCTCATGTTCAGTCAACAGTCGACCAACACCCCCAGATCCTTTTTGGCCAGGCAGCTCCAGCCACTCTGCCCCAAGCTTGTAGCGCTGCCTGGGGTTGTTGTGACCCAAGTGCCGGACCCAGCACTTGGTCTTATTGAAAGTCATCCTGTTGGTCTCAGCCCATCCATCCAGCCTGTCAAGATCCCTCTGCAAAGCCTCTCTACCCTCCAGCAGATCAACATTCCCACCCAACTTGGTGTTGTCTGCAAACTTACTGAGGGTGCATTTGATCCCCTCATCCAGATCATTGATAAAGATGTTAAAGAGAATGGGTCCCAATACCAAGCCCTGTGGGACACCACTTGTGACTGGCCACCAACTGGATTTCAGTCCATCCACCACCACTCTCTGGGCCCGGCCCTCCAGCCAGTTTTTAACCCAGTGGAGAGTACTTCCATCTAAGCCATAGGCATGTCTCTAGGAGGACACTGTGAGAGACTGTATCAAAGGCCTTGCTAAAGTCTGGGTAAACAACATCCACAGCCTTTTCTTCATCCACCAATTGAGTCACTTTGTCATAGAAGGAGATCAGATTTGTCAAGCAGGACCCACTCATCATGAACCTGTGCTGGCTGGACCTAATCACCTAGGTGTCCTTCATGCACTGCATAATGGCAATCAGGATGAGCTGTTCCATGACCTTCCCAGGCACCAAGGTCAGACTGATAGGTCTGTAGTTCCTCAGATCATCCTTCTGACTCTTCTTGTGGATGGGTGTCACATTTGCTAGACAGCAGTCAGTTGGGACCTCTCCAGTTTGCCAGGATTGCTGGTAAATGAAGGAGAGTAGCTCCTGAAGCACTTCCACCAGCTCCCTCAGAACCCTCGGGTGGATCCCATCTGGACCCATAGACTTGTTTGTGTCTAGGTGCTAGAGCAGGTCCCTCACCTCTTCCCTTTGGATTACAGGGGCTTCATTCTGCTCCCTGCCCTTATCTGCTGGCTCAGGGGTCTGGGTACTCGGGGGACGCCCTACTCCACTGCTAACGACTGAGGCAAAGAAGGCATTCAGCACTTCAGTCTTTTCCTTATCCTTTGTCACTATGTTATCCCCTATATCCAATAGACCATAATTAGATTTCAGACTATTTGCAGGACCTTAAAGACCTTAAAGACAAATATTTATTTAAGGAAGTTCTTCCATTCTAAGACAGTTACTTCAGAATATTTTCAAATTATTATCCAGCTGGTGTTCTGACTTCTGTAGATTCCTAACACTTGCAATTTGTACCTCTTATTTACCCACAGGCCAAAAAGTCACAGTACTCTGTGACCGATCACTCTGAGCATAAATTAACATAGATGGACCATAGATAGATCATGTTTAATGTCATTAATAATCTGGATGATGAGGCAGAGTGTACCCTCAGCAAGTCTGCAGATGACACAAAAATGGGAGGAGTGGCTGAAATACCAGAAGATCATGCTGTTACATCCAGAGGGACCTTGACAGGTTGGCAAAATGGTCCGACTGGAACCTTATTAAGTTCAACAAGGAGAAGTGCAAAGTCCTGCTCCTGGGGAGAAACAAACCTAGGCACCACTACATGCTGGGAGCTACCCATCTGGAAATCAGCTTAGCAGAAAAGGACCTGGAGGTCCTGTTGCAAAACACCACCAGTATGGTAAAAAGAATTCCAGTGCTGCATGCTACGAAGGCCAGTGGGCACTACCACACAGGTAATGCAAATTAGGACACTAATGCTGGTTTCCATTTGGAGATGTCTTATAAAGTGCTGTTCTGTAACATGGAAAAGACAACTCTGGAAGCCCCATTATACGATGTGTTTCCCCATTCGAAAAGTAGACCAGCACAGTCACAATTCAAGGAAATTTCAAAAATATTAAAGTTAATCTGCTTGTACCTCATGCATTCTGTTATAATAACAGCATGCTTATTCTACCATAGGGTACTTAAACGTAAAATGTCCACTGAGGAATATCACTCCTAGACTCTTGTATTAGTGATGTGTGTAAGACAAATTTCACCTAAGGAGGAAAAAAAACCACCACCACCACAAAACCCACCATCTTAACCCAGTCTCCTGCAAGTGTAGATTCATCTTTCTTGGCCTCTGAGCAGAGCCTGACAAAGATAATCTGTGGTGCTAATGAAGCTTCTGTTCTAGAATGAGGCTATTAGAAACTTGCTCTTTGTGATCAAAATCCAAATCAGAAGCCAAATTTTAAAAGAACAAGAGGGGAGTGCTTAATCCCTATGTAGCAACAATTCCTGAGATGCCCAAAGTGAAGTCATTGTAACATTGTGATGTTGCTATTTTTATATCACAGTAAAAATATTAATGTTTTTACTGAACTGTAATAAAACATCTATGTTGAGAATTTTAAAAATAAATTGTGAAAGCACAAACACAAGAGTTATTAATCATGAACAGTTGTCCCTCCCACAGAATTAGTCTTATTCAGCACTAAAGCAACTTTTTCTTGTGGACCCTACACACTTCCCTGAAAAATAGAAAATTGGTATTTTATGGAAATGTGGAAAAAAGGAAACTATGAAGTTACAGAGTTGTAAATAAAGGAAAATCTATGTGGTATTTCACCTTTCATACCAAGAGGGTTTTATCTCACATCTTTCTCTGACCATAATTTCAGTGGTATTTCTCATAAAGCAGCCATCTTCAGACAATTTCCACAGACAGAATTGTGCCTACTATTGTATACATCATTTTCTGTAAAAACATTTAGCTGACTAGAAGGTTGGTCTTCCTATTATATATACATATATTAATATAAATTCACTTTTGATGTTACAGCATCATGCAGTTAATGGTTATTCAGAAAATTTGCCACAGTGTAACAAGATCACTGGTGATTATCAAATTAATATTATAGTAAAAACACCTAGGCAAATGAGATAAGGAATTTGAAGACTGACAGAAAGTAAGAGTATATCTAGGAAATGCCCTTCTTAATTTTATCTCTCCTTAACTTTTTATGGGGAAATCACTAATTAAACCTCTTAAATGTAACTAAAGCTGTCAACCCCTTTTGGGGGAAGGGAATGAAAATTAAATTCAAGGCTAAAAAGACATAGGTATTTTCAATCAGGAGAATTTGAATTCAGCAGCAGAATGAATTAACTAGCCTGTCTTTCATCCTACTCTTCATCAGGTGCATTTACTAAATGGGGCATCTCTGCCACTTTATCAAGATGCCTGTGATGCAGAACTTGGAAGAGGCTCCCTGTTGAGGAAGATTGGACATTGCATGGCTGTGGAAGCTCTAGCGTGCTAAGAAAGCAGAGGCATGTCTCATCTGATCTCATGTCTGCCTGGGAAAACTTAAGGAAGGATGACAACAGGCTGTGAATCCAACATAAATTCAGGCCTAGAGATTGTCGAAATTCTGATGAAAGATGGACTCAAAGCCTCATTCAGCATCTCAGAGAGTTAAACTGAATTCAATATCAGTTGAATTGTATGACAATGATTTTAAGTTCACTGGAGTTCGCTGAATTCTGTAATGTTCTATGATGATTTTCAAACTGCCAATCTTTCTTCAATTTAATTTTGGATGGGTAATCTGATGTTCAAGTGATTCAAGGTGATTTATTTTTAAAGGTATAGGCTATCTGACAGGAATTAGATATGCGTAGGTATGGTCTTGCTGTTATTAATTCTTCACATGCCTCATTCCATGAACATGCATACCATGAACATGGAATGAAGAAAGAAAGGACAGGGAATGCTACTTCTAACCCTTAATCTCCCCTGCAGAGCAGCTGGAGGGAAATGACAGGCATCACGATGGCATTATCAGCCACTGTCAGACCTTTTGTGATAATCTAAGACAAACCTTCCCCTTCTCGTAAAAGCTTATGTAGCTGGTGTGAATGGTAGATTTTTCCTCATTTGGTCAACAAAATTCCTATTAGAAATAATGGTGAAGACAGGAGAAATGAAAAAAGAAAAAAAAAAACCAAACCAAAAACAGGAAAGACAGAAAAAACACAGAAGACAGAATAACAATAAGCTTTCTCTGAGACACAAAAGAATCACTGGTGAGCTTCAGAAGATTTTATAAGACTTTACAGAGGCCTTCATTATTATGTCTTTCTTACAGATGGGAGACTTAAACATTGAGAGATTAAATGAATTGCCCAAGCATGCCAAAAAGCTAATCCAATAAAACCTTCCTGTTTCTTATCTTCAGGGTCATCCTGCCTTCAATTAACTCTTCAAGATTTAGCCAGACAATGCTTAAGAGATGTTTTTCCCCCTTTCTGATTTGGTCCAAAATATTTTTTTAGGATCAAAATGACAAATAGTACCAATGTAGAATCCAGCTACTCTGGGGACAGGAGGGCCAACAGCTCCGTTAGCCACGCGTCTTTTCTAACTATCCAGCAGTCCAGATGGTTTCTTTAGATCACTTCAGATAAACAATCTCTGCAAATATGTTGTAGCCAAACCCTTTTAAATTACCCATTCAAAACACAACCCATTTTGATGTATTTAACAGGGAAACCTCCTCCTCTAAATTCCTTAAGTCTTTGGGCTAACTCACAGCTTGACAGGAAGAATTGAAAACCATTTTCTCTCTTCCTTATTCTAGTTTGGACAATTAATTTTACCTCTGACATCATTTATATAAAACACATAAAATACAGGATATTGTATACAGACTGTAGAGTACTCCCAAGCAGCACATTGCCGTTTCTCAGTACACAGGTCTGTTCTGCCTTCAGGTCAGGGAAACAGAATTGTATGAATAGAAAAGCCAGTTACAGAAAACTGACTAAAATACGTATTTATATGTAAAAAATACCTACATTAATATCAGACACTGGGAAAAAGACTCCTAATTAGAATAATGCTCTCATGTTAATATCATTAACAAAAGAGTATAAAATTTAGTAACACAGTAATAGCAACTTATGACCTAGAAAAAACTTATTTCAAATACTGTAGATAGTTCTTACACCATGATATTCTTTTCACAAAGAATGGGTCTTTCTAGATACTGATGAATAAAACAGCATTTAAAAAAAGAAAAGCACGTGTGTTTAGATATACTGTGATTCTTGCAACTAAGAAATTTACTTATTTATTAATTCATTAATTTAATTTATTTATTGTGAACTCTACACTTAGACTTTGTGGAAATTTTGCCTTGAATTGAACTCATCAACCCTCTTCGGTTTACTTCAAGGACTATTCCACACTGTGAGGAACCAAATAGAGATGCTCAGGAACTCTTTTTCTCCTCCAAAACCACCTCAACCAAACCCTTCCTTACATTTTTTGCAAATATTTCCTTCAAAATAACTGAATTGTTGTCTTATTTGATCACTTCATGATGGTTGTTTGGCAAAATCTCTTTAACCTCCCTTATGAAATCAGTCCCTGTGGTACCATAAATGTTGTTTTATTCTTTGACAGAATATTTTGGATGGGACTTTGGATCCTTTTTTTAGGTGCTGGCTTACCAGTGTCATGTAAGATGGAGGCATGTGGGCTATTAATGTCACTAAATAGGCATAAGAAATATAATATGCATTGTAGAAGCAACTACATGTAACCACTGCAGTCACAAAATACTTTAATTCATAGTAATATAAAATATTTCATAATTAAAATACTCACAATAAAGGAATATCATATTTAGTGGAAGCTTCCTTCCTGCCTACAGCTGGAAATTCATGTATTCCATAGAGATATTTTAACTAATTTGCTCTCGAGTTTACAAGACAAAAGGGAAGTATGGGGTTTCTGCCTGATTGCCAGAGATTTTATTCAGGGCCTGAGAGAAATGTATTCATGTAAGTCATGATCCCGTGCATGCTTCCTTGGTGTGCTGTGCCAAGACCTGATGTAACAAGCTTTGGGAATCTTCACTGAAGACCAAAATGTGCTAAGTTAGATCTGAGCAGCCATCATCCTGACAGTCTGGCAAGCTGCCTAGGAGAATTTGCTGTATCTGCTGGGAGAGCTATGGTTATTCTCTAAAGAGTGAATGATTTCCTGAATCCTGGCCAAAACCACATACGTTAGTTTTTACACGGATTTCAATTTCATTTGTCGCTAGGCACTCACAGGGATAGACCTTGTATAATAAAAACAATCTAGAAAAAAATTTAAAAAAATTCTCTAGGATTTTATTATAAAATTACAAACGTGACTGTGTCCTGCAAAAGGAATTCCTGTAGTGAAATCCTGCCCTTAAAATGGAGTTACTATGCCTAGCAATCAGATTAGGAAAGACTTGTAAGTAAATTGGTTATAAATATTCCTTGAGATACTTCTGTTTTCAGAAAACTACAACTGTAACTTTGCTGTTCATTCTGTTCTGTTGTACTGGGCACGTGTGTAAATAAGCAAGAGTCAGGACAAAGGCCTTGTTCAGTGCTAACCTGTACTAGACTGACATTATTGCAACTGATCTCCTGATCTTGGGTCTTAGACACCAAATTCCTTCTCCCTCTTACCGCAGGAAAACCAGAACTACAGGAATATTGTTAGATTATTTGGGGTGAAATCCTGATTCAATGAGAGCCCGTGCTGGGATCGACTCTGCCGTGACAACGACATTACATTGGCTTAGCAGAGACAAGATTCCAGCCCTGTCTTTTGCCTTCTGTTAACAGGTTTTTATAGGATTTCAGAATGAAAAAAACCCCACCTGGTTGGATGAAGATAGGAAGGCAAAACAGAAAAATTACAGTCTGTTTAGGGAAGAAGTTTCTACAGCACTTTTGGAAGACCATACCTGACTAAAATCTTAACTCGTAAGAGCTTAAATTCTCCATAAACCCATATGAAAATTAAAAATAATGATTTTAAAATAACTGAAATGAACTGGCACAATCACTGCTGTCAGCTTTCTTCAGACCAGGCTTGGCACTACTATCTTATTTGCTTTGCAAGAATCGGTGAAACTATACCATTTTCTGTAAAGACTGGAATGAACACTTTGGTTTGTATTCTAGTAATAAGCAGTCAGCCACTCAATGTTTGGTTCACAAAATAAATCTCTAATTGTTCTGGTATTTGCATTTTGTTCTTCTACTCTAAAATATCCTTTTTATTTTATATCATAAATATTTATAAATAAATATCATTTATACCATTTTAAGTAGCAATTAATAAAGCACACGAGCAACTTTTCTGAGTATAAATAATATTCCAAATAATAAATAGTACAGTTTTTAAGGTGGCAATAACGATATGCTACTGCTAATCTGAATGCTTCTAGAAGACAGGCAAGAGGGTTTGCAGTGTTTCTAATGGAGAAGCAAAACCATTATCAGTAATCCTGCACAGAACAGAGAGACACTCCCTCCTACTCCCTTGCAAACAACTAATTATCCCAAAACCCACCAAGACTGGTACTTACTTGCAGTATTAGTCTGAGCAGAGACACAGAGGCTTGAATGAATTCAGGTCTTCATCTGTGAATAATTTTCCAAAGCTGTGGTGGAGTTCACTGGCACTGGGAAGTTCTCACATCTGCAAACCATGGCTGCTCAGTAGGCCAACAAGGTATTTTTTTTTCCAGTAGTGCAAATCCAACACTAAAATATGCAAAATTCCTGACCACAGCTATAGCCCAAACTCTTTAAACTTCTAATATAAACATTTTCCCCAACCATATTTTTCTGCTCTTTCGTAAGTGTGGGCTACTCTTAGTTTAATTTTATTTGAATTAAAGACAGAACTACAGGCTGCAATACAGACAAGCTTGTGGCCTGAAAGGAAAAGGAAAGATAATATTATCACGAGGAACACGCAACCTACAAAGTATTACTACAGTGTAAATCCTGACTTTCCCATCAAAGTCTCTCTATCAAAGCTGTCATACTTTTGAATAGTGTATCAAGGGTGAAGCAAACAGGAGTAGATGAGCAAAAAAACAACAGTGACTTTCACCAGGTTTTTTCTTTTGCAAACAATTTCTCACCACAGAAAGGAAGCAAGAACTTAGACTTCCTTTATCTTTACTTTCCTGCTCTCTCAAGTGCAATTAGTCATACTTGGCTGATTTTTGCTACAAGGAATTTAAGAGAGGGATTCACCTGTAGCTGCCTCAGAACATCTATACCAGATTAAAAAACTTGAAACCTTAAGAAAACTTTTTTCTCTAATGAAAATTAAACTAATTACAGATAAATCTGGATTGCTTTGTAAACTGAGTTTATCTGATCAGTGTAACACAGTGAAATGCAAAATCATGCAAGGGGTAATAAAGAATGTGACTCCTACTTACAAAATTGGGGGCTATAAAATAGATAAATGCAGCTTTAGGATCTGTCTGAATATGAATACTTGGTACGATTTAGTGAGTAAGAGTCATTTCAAACTGTAAATGTGCATCTGTAAAACCTTGTAGTTATTTAAAAAAGAAAGAGGAAGCATGACCTATTTTGTAAATAAAAGTGACACTAAGGGTCGGTACAAGCAGTACAGTAGCTGAATACTTGCACATACACACATAAACTCTTGTAGGCTGAAATTCTTTGCAAGAATAACCCAGTATGACAATTTACATTATGGTGATGCAGAAGTAACAATTTAAAAATTCCCGTTGTCTGCATATGTTTTTACAACACTATTCAAACACAAAGCACTGTCTTAATGTAAGAAATGTAAGATGAATTGAGTTTAACATGCTGTGCAGCTGTTAGGCAACACTGCAGTGTCTTCTACAGGCATTGAAAGTCTATCAACTTAAAGCAAGAGGTAGGAGCTATGCCCCTTTTTATCATTCCAAACATGCAAAATCCTTGATCTTAAAAAAAGTAAGGATCATTTTAAAAAGTATGTTTTCTGAATTCATTTGCAGTTTGAACAGAAAATATTAGCTGCTTTTGAGGTGAGATGTGGGATAACAATAGCATTCTACCACATAAAACAAGAAAGAACATAAGAAGAAGGCTTTAAAATCCATTTGCCTGCATCAGAAACTAGCTGTCATTTTCTGACCTCACCTCAAGGCAGCTATTGTTTGTTATTGCATGAATTGATTCTTGATATAAAAAAAAATCCAGATAATCCTATAGCAATCTTTAAACACCCTCAGTATAAGAGAATAGTCTGGCAACAAGTAAGGCTGTGTGCAACCATGCCAAGTCAATTCAGCTGAAAGAAAACATTTATTCCACTCCTATAGTGTCTCCAGTCTACTGCACTGAATTCAGGAAAGCCCTTTCTAAAGTTTTACTTTTAAAAAAATGTCTTCCTTTTTTGTGACAGCATTTGAGGTTTTAAATAAAAAAATTTTGCGTAGAATGCAAAAAAACTCAATTTAAGCCAGAAGGAGGATCTTCTCACAGTGTTCTCTCAAACTGTAAAACCTCTATTGTGGAAATTTGCTACAGACAGTAACAAATCTGGCACCTAAGCATGGGAAAAGGAGAGGGATCCCAGTATGCCCCCTTGGCTAACATTTCTAACTGGCTGATTCTGAACCCTCCTCTGAAGCATCCTATTACAGCCTCTAATTAAGTCCTCGTTCACCAGCTAGGGTGAGAGGTCAGGCTGATGATTTGTCTTTGAGTTCATATTTAAGTCCCTTGGCTGTCAAAGCATGGATGAGGAAAAAAAGGTGATTTTCACTGAAAGAGAAGCAATGCCTCAAAGTGGAGGTAAAGCCTGCCTTACTACTGCTCTGGTAGCTGGTCCAATAAACGGTGAAATCGATTCCCAGTGCTTGGGGACTCTCTATTGCAGTTTAGTACACGTGTTGCTCTGCTATACTTAATCAGTTCCTATATTCCTGATGAACTGTTGCATTCTGCCTGGAAAAAATCAGAGTACTTGATGAAATCTTTCTCTTTTTTTCTACCCACAAAAGAAAGGAATAGTTTCTTTTCCTTTCTCAGGAGAATTCCTGATTATTTTTTTCCCCTCTGGGTGCTTTTGTCATGCTAATCTCTATGAAAAGACACATGAAGCATTTTACTGTGCCGTTCCTTAGAATGGCTGTGAGCCAGGTTAACAACAGACAACATCTCATAAAGATATAAGTAGGTAATGGGATTTATTTTGGCAAGACAGCAACATTTCTAAAGCATGTGACTTGTGGGAATGTAGTTGTATCATGAGGGAGGCATCAAATACACAGAAATGTCTTCACTGAATGCAACAATTAGGTTTATTCCTTTATCACAGGAATTGCTGTTCTGTTCCATTTCTGAATGTAAACACAGATATTCAATTCATAGCTTTTCAGCTAAACACAGCTGTCCAGATCTTCTTGTAATTTACACATATCTGATCTGTACTCTGCTCTGTTTGTTACCAGGCTGGAATGCTAAATCTCAGCAAAAGGACCGTTCATAACACTGCCGGTGGACAGCAAAGATGTTGAAAAAAAAATGGCAAAACAACCAAAAAACAAAAGAAAAAAGAAAAAACTATGTTGGAGGTGCAGAGGTTTTCTTGCCATGTCACAGCAGGCTAAGTGTGAAAAAAGGAAAAAAAAAGAACTATTGCATGAAACTAAACAGCCAGGATAATGGCAAAATAAGTCTGACATTGCTAGGATGTCTGCTTTAAAATATGGTATTAACAGACAATGCTGCCTTTTCATGCCTTAATACAATCTCCTGATTAGGTACATCCTAATGCAAAGCTGATTAGGACAGTATCAGTAGTTTATTGCATGTTTAATAATTTATCGTTTCCCATTAGTTTTCATAAGGATAACGTTGTTTCGTTCCATTGAGAGTCTGACAAACTTTCAGCACAAATAAGATACGCGCATATACTCATATTGGTATTTATTGCTGACATATTCTACCTAACAAGCTTTTTGTCCCATGTCAGATCTTATTTTTTCTTGTACATAATAAAATCAGTGTAGTGAATTCTGAAATACACTTCACTGAACCACACACTGTAGATGAGAGAGACCATGAGAGGCCAGCAAACAAGCTTGCTTTCTTCTGGAAATTTTATAATTGGTTTATCCCATATATGCAAAATATTTAATCTATTTTAACAATATAACAACAGAATAAAGCAGAAATTTTGAGAAAATTAGTTAAATACACCAGCTTTTGATACATTATTCTAGTTTACACACTAAAACTATGTAACAGTTGCAACAAGTCTGAAAATCTCACTGCAAAGATTACTAATTTGTTAAACACTATAGGAAAAAAGCATGAAACTAGTAAGGGATTAACAAGAAAACAAAAAGAAAAATATTTTAGATCATACACTATGGCAGCAAAATATTGTTTTACAAAATAAAGTTACTGAGTAAGGGAGGTCATTCCCTGTAGAGACAACTTCCATTATACTGCAGCCAAATGATTCTTAGCTGTAATCAACCAAATGGAATAAAATCAATTTACTTGGTTTATTTAAAATATAACTGAATCTTTCTCAAAATATATCAGTATCAGCCCACGAGTTTTATTCTAAATGTCTAAACTTTGTGGTTTGTTGTTTTTATAACTGTCAGCAAACTTCTCAGCAATTAACTGTGTTGAACCCTGGCTGTTGCCTTGTTTGGACTAAGGCAATGTTATTAACTGAAACAAAACCTTCTGTTCAAGTCTCTGCCCGTTTTAGTCTCATGGTAAAAAAAGAAAATGAAAAAAAAGAAAAAAGTTGTTGAAATGTAAATATTTGAGTATTATTAGATTAGGCTTAGGAATTTAGAAACTGACTATGTCTGTTAAAAGAAGCATGCCTTACCCATTTAAATTACTAGAAAAATGTATACCGGTACTTTGCCAAACTAATTTTATCTGAATTTGGAGAAGAAAACAATCTGATTGCCCTAAAATTTTTGTAGGATAGAGGTTGAATACTACTCGTCAGTTGAATACAACTAATCACCTGTTGCAAAAGCAACAGGATATTTCAGCAGCCTGCTGGAAAATACATAAATTAACCTATTGCAGTGCTGCTTTTCTAGACTTGCCTTATGCAATACTCAAAGTCAAATTATACTGAAGCACAATCAACCGCAACCTGAAAATGATTCTTAACTCTGCATCTTAGAATCCATCTTTAACCACCCCATTTCACTGTACAGCAACTTAAGAGTTACATCAATTGCAATGATATTGTATCACCAAATGCTTTACTCTATGAAGTTGTGAAGAAACAGATGAATCTCAGCTGGATCTAACAAAGGAAATGGCCCAGTACCCTACACCCAGTGCCTAACACCTCACCAAAGGATGACAATAACTCATCATGTGTTCAGCAGTAATTCATATCTTGTGATGGAGAAACAAGGTGAGGTAAATAAGATCTCTTTTGCACAAGAGAGTCATTTAGAGCTGAGACTGCAAGAATGTGGATATCCATTTGTGAAATGATGTAAATAAAGAATGAATGTAGAATCAAGTGCATTGAAAGGCAAGTCATGACTGGATCTATTTGAAGACATGATGAAGTAAAGAAATCATGCAAGAAAAGGTTGTATACAAGTATTATAGCATTCACATAAAAAACAGGGGAAAAATGGTCAGCACTAAGAGTTGTGCTAAGAAATAAATGCATTTTTAAATATCCTGAGTCTACATGTATTTTTTCCCCCATCATGTAGAAGAGAACAGTGAATAGACACCTTAGCACTATTTGACACAATATTAAAGAACCTATTGAATCTACATGATTCGTTAGCTCATTACTTGGTTCTCTGAAACGGAGTCTTGGTCATGACAAACCTGCATAAGGTAAGTAATACGGATCTTTGATAGAAGTCTACATACTGGACTCTTCATCAAAAAATCTAAACAATACATGTATCGAGAAGAAATTACTTGGAATTTACTCAGAAATGTGGCCCATTTTATTTTAACTGAAAAGCATTCATTATACAGTGCAAACAGTTCTTTGGTAAATTTACTGATTAAAATAAAAATAACAAAGACTTTCTTTTAGGTAACATCAAAAAAGAAAATAAATATGTAAAATTTGCAACATATTACAGCAATATTCTCACAGTGGATACTGAGGAAATGGTCATCTAACCATTGGCCACTGTTTCAGAAATGTTAAAATCAATGCTGATTCTGCAGACACTGCAATAAAACTGAATTAGTACAATCCATAACTGATTACATTTTAAACTGTGGATAAAGACCTGTTTTTCCTGAATGGTTGATAATCAGATGGATGGTAGAAAATAACTCAATATTACACTTGTTTAAGCATATCCAGACTCCTAAGCCCATTTTATATACTATATGAATAAACAGTGAACAACGAAGAAAACCTCCCATTTTCCTCTGGAGGCTGGAGAAAAGGAACAATCAGATATAAGGTACTATTTTATAATGTGTAAATGGAAACTCTCTTCTCCTATAAGCAGAAACCTTGACAAAGTTTGTTTAATAAAGAATGCAAGTAGTAACCAGCTGGATGTATTACTACCTTATTTAGCTGTTTAGGCAGTCAAACTCTATTTGGTTTATCTCCACAATCCTTCCTCTTTGAGGAATTCCTGCTATAGGTCAATGGGAGTTCCATCTGAGTTGGAATTACAGGACGAGACATGTAGTTTGGACTCTCAACAAAAGTCAACAAAATACCAGAGTATCAAAGCAGGACAGGAATGATGACCTCTAGGAACCATATCATACTCAAACATGTTCGTCACACACAATTTCTAAAAGTATTAACATAGAAAATTACATAAGTCAAAACATTGTATATAAAATCAATTAAAATATTCTTAAAAATATAAATTGTAGTTCCATGTGTACCTCTACCAACATCTTTAACACACCACTCACATGTACATATTGCTCCTACCATAATATGAAATGAGTTTCTGTAGTAAGCTTCAAAGATCCACCAAAGTTTGAATGTGTGTCACGGTATCAGTTTATCAAATTAGAAATCAATAATGTTAGTAAACAAAGAAATTATGTGCCAAAATATTATAGTGGAACTCATATTGCTGTGCTAGGTTAGTTATTAGACAGGTATTTGATCTACCATGCAGTAATTAAGTATTTAGTCTGTTTGCATAATCTGAAATGTTTAAGATGAGAATGTTTTAATTTTGTGGAGATTTCTTTGATGTTCAAATCTCTGTTCCCAAAATTTGACCAATAAAGTCAGAAGTCAGTGAACTATATAAGTAAAGAAGAGCTCTGGTTCTAGTTAGTCCTGATTTAGGACTTAAGGACAGAGCCATAAATTCTAACTTGAAGGAGAGAATCAATTTTGAATAAACATTAAAAAAAGCTGTAAAATGAGGTATGACAGTTGTCCTTCACTAAATATAATTCCTGGTCAAAAATATGCAGTTTGTTTTCTAAAAAATACACAACTTTGCAATTCTAGTGTAGACATATACTCTATAATGTTAAACATTTATTAAATGGGAAATAAAGTCCATTGGCAGACCATTTTAACATGAATGATAAAAATATTGAGGTAAAAATACATATGCATTAGATGAAATGGGTAAAAAAACTAAAAAAAAAATCAAATACCTTGTCAGAAAAAGTAGTCAATCCACAATTAATCATGATATTTGATTTTGATTGCTCTTTTTTTCAACAAACAGTGCCACAATATGATCAGGAACATACGGCTATTAACAATATGCACAATGAATCAGTAGGAATCTTTGTATACAAAATGGCATGTGACATCTTTTCACATTTTAAAAACAGGGCCATACAAATACGTGAGGTGTTCTGAGGTCAAGAGAAGCAGGCTTTAGAACAGGAATGGATGGTTTTGTTACAACAATTTAAAATAAATGACAAAAAAAAAAGTTGCCAAGCAATTACATATGTTTTGACAAAAATGATTATGTTCATTTTAAAATTAAATGCTACTCTATCATGCATGTTTTCCTAGAATGAGGAACACTGTCAATGACATCTGTAATATACATTCAGTTGTTTTTCGTATCTTCCAATTACATTTATTTATACTTCCTTACTAATTCTAGTCTTTTTTGGTTTGAAAATTTTGATTCATTTTGCTCCTTGAGTTAATGAGAGGATATTGAAAGGTGTCATGCAGTTTTCTTTATTTCCTTGCTGGTCCCAATGCAGAAATGATAGTGTGACTCAAGAGAATTTCCAGGCTTAGGTGGGTTTGCAGCACCTGGCCCTCTACAGTATTGCTTGTGTTTTCCTTTTCCCTGCATTTACTAAATAATAACAAAGAGCTAAATATCAAGTCAGACTGGTACTGAAAAGGGATAGTAAACTTTTAATGTTGCTAATTACAGATAAGAAACAAAGTGTTCATTTTAGGTTAAGTCTTAAGACCAGTCATTTTGGGTACCTAGAACTACCTGACAGTGTTCTTTCAAAATAGCACCAGTTTGAGTTTGTCTAACCTGAGAAGTTTTACATACAATTAACTTTGACCTGTTTGCTAATTTCCCTTTCGTTAAGTTTTGCATTGTGATTACCTTCATGGGCAGAAAATAAACAATACATTATGATACATTGTTACAGCACCATTAGAATGTTGTAAATCTCGATTTATTGCTGTTAAAGACTGTAGTTATCTGGTTTTGCCATCAGCAGGTATTGATATGATTTGAGGAGTATGCACCCTAAATTCCTACAAAGCAGACTTATGGCTTCTTTTTATTAATATTTTGTTTTAAACATACTGGACAGCAATCTCCTTTAACCTTCACAGGTGCTTCGCAGTCAGCGGGTGGGCATGATTCTACAAAACAGGTAATCTGACCAACCTGTGTCAGGAAAAAAAGTAACGAAACCACAATATACTTAGCTACGTTTTCCGAAAAAGAAATACATTTTTCATATTATTAAAGAACACAATCTCATTCATCCTCTCTAAGATCTTGGCTAGTAACTCCACATCATTTATTTCAGCATGAACTTATATTGCGGAGCAGTATACGATTTCATTCAATGTACAGTCATGAAACTGGGATACCAAGTACTGACATATTTTTTTACTACCTTTTTAAAAATTTCACTATGATAAAAGAAAATTAAAATCTATTGCCAAGTTAGATGAGTTTTTACTGATTTTTATGCATTTTAGTAGCCTTTTTCAAGAAGACTCTTAGAAGTTAATTTTTCCAGTACAACTATAAACCAATGAAAATGGAAAAATAAAAAATAAAGGCTAGATTGAAAACCAGAGTCAAGGACAGGGATAACTCAACAATATAATTTTTTGCACCAAATAACTGAAGATCCATTAAAAAAAATACAATTAGCAACTATTACTGAGGAATTAGCAGCCACAAAACTGGAACTGCTGTTTTAGAAGCAGAACCCTATATAATTTCTCAAAATGGATTTCCACATACTTACTTTGCATTCACACACAGTACAAGGGTCCCTTTTCCAGGTTTCATTGTTGGAATATGATTTACCCTTTTCATCAGTGCAATCAGTATTACTGAGGCGTGATTCAAGTTTTTTTATCTGAAAATATTAAAAAAGTTAATAACAATCAAAGAAAGCTCTTTATTTGTTCATTTATACTACATAATCCATGATAAGTACTTGTCTGGGTTTTTCTTCTAACAACTTAGTTATCATAATGCTAAAAGACTAGAAATAGGTAATACATATGGAAACAGCTTTTCAAAGAAAACTAATAATAAAAGATACATCTTTTCTAGCTTTGGAATACACAACTAGAGCATACAAAGAGCGGCAAACTACATGTTGACATATACGGAAAGATAAACCTAAACTTTAAAAAATGAAACACATGAAAAGGAGGTGAAATAAAAATTAAAGAAAAAAAAATCATTAAAAATGTTTCCTTGGATTTTTGACTATCTCAAATTTCACCTTAATGATAAAAACGTGGATTATATGATTAGTTTGTTTTGCTGATTGTGTGCTTCTTGGGAATAGTAATTAGGAAGGCACAGTTTTTAACAATCCCTCAGTCCTTTTAACATCTAAGGAAGACAGATGAATGGACTGAAATACCATAAGTATTAACATAACATTTACGTTGTCAAGATGGCAGCATGAATGCAACAATGATTAAATAACACCATCAAGGATGGAATCAAGTTATTATGCAAAGAAATATGTGATTTATATCTCTAAATTACATGGAAAGGTTGCTCTGGAGGAATTTAATTATTCTAGGCAAACATTTTGGCCTACGTTGGGTTTCTCTGTTGTGTAAGGTATATGTTTTTAAATTCCACTGTGGCTGAGTTATCCTGAATAAAGAGTTTATTTATGCCACATTGTAAAAGCCTTCTCTAAGTGATCTAGATCTTAACTATGTTTATAGCTGTAGCCTGGCATATTATTTCTAATGAAGTCTATATTTCAATCATAGTTTTACAGATATTCCATATATTTTAGGTAGGAAAAAGAGATTTTATTAACTCTGCAGACAAATTTTTAGAGAACGACTAATCCCATGTTTAGTATAGAATGGTTACAACAAGGTTTCAGGTTCAAAAGTCAAGGTCTAATTGTAGAATATTACAGTATGATTTCAAAATAACACAAAAATAAAGAATAATAACACACCATATTCTGTGTTGTGTTTTGTTTGAGATACTATGTGGTGGGTTTTGGCTGCACTGGATGTCTAAATATTAAAAACATAAGAGGAGTGATGTTAGGAAAACATTATAAATTAAGTCTTCAAGTAGAAACTATCCATAACAGCACCTTACCTGGTTTCTGAGGCTTGAAATAGTTTTCTGCATTTCCAGAACAAATTCTTTGAAGTCATTCACTGCAGGCATGTTTGTATTTGCATTAGATGCTGATGTGGCATTACGAAAATATTTACTCTGTTTAATAGAACTGCAACAAATGAATGCCTTAGTTAGATATTCATCAAAATCATTTTTATTTGGTTAGAAATTTTAGAACGCTTAGGAAACATGTAAAAGAAGAGTAACCAGCATATGTAGGAACTGTATGAACCACAACTGCACATGAGACCCACTGGTGCTGAAGACAGCCTCAGGTCAGGTGAGATGTGGTTTACTGTTAATATCACCAGCAACAGGGAATGTCTTCTACTTAGAAAAATAGCATGTGCATTTCATGAAGGGGAACACACAAAGTTGTCATCAGTGACAGTGCAGCATCACCTTAAATTCACTTGGAAATCTCTTGGCCCTCTCATATGAAGGCAGACAGAAGTGCAAAACTGTTAAAAAGTGTTATTTCTAAACACGAAATTCATGTTTCGCATTCAGATTCACAGTTTCTCCCTCTATATGCTCATTAGCAAAACACGTATTTAAAGAAATAAAAATTTTAAAGGAAAAAATTGTTTTCATAAATAAATTAGAAGCAGTTTTAGATATGAACATATTTCTGGGTCCTATTTTAACTAACATTTGAAATAAATACTGATTACTGTACAAAAAATCTAAAGTTTTCTCTATAGCACTTTCCAGTTGATATCTGGTAAGAGATGTACAACGCTAAATTGTGTTAATTGATTCAATCTGTTGATGGGAAACAGTTATCAAAGTAACTACCCATGACTAAAAATATATTATTTGGTATCACTTAAGAAAACATGTATTCAAAACCAAGAATAACACTAATTATTAAATCACTTATTACAGTAAGATCCTTGAATCCATACAAGCATTCCTATTTTGTTGGCATGTCTTCTCCAGAGCTAAGGGATACCCAAAGAATGAACTGGCAAAGATATCATCTCTTGATACAACAGGGCTCATGCTTTATAATCTTTCTGCATAAATTAAAACAGCACTTACTAGCAGGTGTTCAAGCTACTTAGTTTCCCATAGTTTTTAATCTAAATTAAAGAAAAAGCATAACATGCCAAAATTCAAGTAAACCAGCTGCTTTGTATAATTAAAAATTCTAATCTTCCCCACCTGGTCAAGTTATTGAAAATGAGAAGAAAAAAAAATCTTCTTACCACCAACAAAGTTTAACTACAATAATGAGCATGAGAACTGATGAGAATGTTAAAGGACTGAGGTGGTTTAATGTTTTTCATGATACAAATAAAGCATTGTAAAATTACTATTTTTTAGTCCTAGGTAATTGTAATTAGTAATTGAACTGTTGTAGATTTTTGAGCTTCATTTCTGAAACAGCAAGTTAACAAAACAAGCTGCTTCTCAGATATAAGCATTTGTTTTTTCTTGCTGTAATTTTTATTTATTTAACCCTTCTACAGTCTTAGAATTACAGGGCTATCATATTTTAAAAGTGAATTACTGTTCCCTAAATTTAACAGCTTCTAACAGTTCACTTGCAAGACAGACGAAACATCCTTCTTCAAGGACTACTTCAAAGGAACCTTTATTTTTCTATTGTCTATAAGTAAGCTTATACTTACCTGCTGACTTCTCTTGTCTAAAATCCTAAGCACCTAAAGACCCTGTTACTTCAAAATAGCTTCCTGTCTATTAAGTGAAACATAATGGTGGTGTTTTTTCAGTGCTACAACATTGAAACTGAGTGGGTAGACTGCCTGGCTGTCTCAGTCAAGTAGATAATTTTATTTACTAAAAGAACACATGCTATATGGAAAGAGCTATAATTCAAGAGTCTCAAATTCATTCATCATGAAGGATTTTCACAATAACTCATTCCATTTCACTAATTTTTCATTTTTCACTAGAAAAGATTTGAATCCCTCAAAATTGCTGGGACCCTGTGCAGTGGATTATTTGTGACTGACATTGTACTTTACTTCCTTGCTAAAATATTTTGAGGATTAGGGAGTTATAAACAACATTGACCATTGCACCCCCGTTCTCTATTCCTGCTCTGAGTATTTTGGTACTAAAAGCAATCCCTACCATTATAAAAAAAATTATGCTAGTGTTATCAATACTTGGTTTCCTCTTATTCCTACAGGAGGACCTAGCAGATCCAGAGAGGAAAGGAAATAACTTAGTTTGGTTACTGTGGGCACAGTAGAAATATGGGATTCTAAATTCCCCAAATCATGCTTAATTACTGAGTTTTCTCATGAAAAGCACAGGAAGAACAAAAGCACTATACTGTGTCACTCACAAAGGGTCTTACACAAATTTGAGCTTGAAAAAAAAAGTGGTTTGGCAGATATGCGAAAGTGTCAGAATGAAATACATCAATCATAAACTTGAAAAAGCAGACAATGTAAAGAAGTGGTATGCGCTTAAAAAGAAGCCATTCATTCCATTTTGAAAACAACTGTTTTCAAATGTTTTTTCATAGTTCTTTAAAAAAAAAATAAAAAAATCTTACCTTACTGTTTTAGATATTTTCATTTTCTTCAAGGGCTTGTCCTCCTGAAAGCTGTAATCAAGCGAACGTCTTCCCCGAAAGTGATATGAAAATGCATTAAACTGTCCTCTAGTTCTACAATCTGAAATTAGACAAGAAATTACACATTATAAAATATAATATAATTCAGCTATTATAATATTAATATGCTTTTACAGTATCTTCTGAATTGGCAAAAGCAATTCAAACATTGTTTGATCCCTCTGGAATCAGTTTGATGGCAGCTGAATATGTCTCAGTGATACAACATCTACGCCAGCTGGATGCAGAGAATTTGATTATTCACAGACCAGCTTTTTGGTATGAATCAAAGGAATAAAAATTATTTTCACAAATATCAGTGCTTCTTTAACTATTATTTTCACTTCTGAAATTTCCACTCTCTTGGCTTTTCACTATTTTCTGCTTTTGGAATGGGGTAGTTACACATGGAGGAAAACAATGATAGAAAAACCAGCCTACTGTTCCCTCATATATTCCAGGCATTATTATTTGTTATTTTTGGCATTTGAAAGAGGATCTTCAATTAAATCCTGGAGAACGTTTGCAAACACACTTTAATGGCTGACCAGGCCTATTTCCAAATTTGAGCAATTTGAAGGTATCAGTCACTTAGAAGTAAAGTCACTTAGACCCCACCATAGAATGACTATCTCAAGCCTGAGAATAATAATGACAGAAATCTTCTGCTAAGATTGTAAGAGTACTTCTTCACAGGATGAAGTACATCTTTCCTTCAGTTCACTTTATTTAGCCTTTCAAACGCAGTGAGTATTTGGAAGGAGTCCTATTTAAAAAACAAAAGGAAAACAAAACAAGACAAAACAAGACTGGAACAGCACTTTGGAGAGGACACAATGAGAAAATAGAAGTTGTCTCATTTCTGTTCACAGAAGCTTTAAAACAAAAAAGGTACAATGGGCCAAGCTGCAGCGGGAACCAACAGCATGTTCAACTGTTAGAAGCAGAGAATCTGTTAAGAAAACAGAAGGGAAAGAGAAATACAGAATCCCACAGACATATCCAAATCCTGTATTAGCAGAATGAGCCATGAAAGCAACTGAGCAAGAGAAGTAGTCATTTTCTTGTAACTTGCACCAGAAAAAAATTATTCAGAAAGTCAATAACATTTTATTAAGTATTTTTCCAGGATTTAGCAGTACCTACATGGAATACCTAAAGTATTAATACAAATTAATTTCACAAGTTTAAAGTCAAGAAAAGAGCCTCAAAAGAGTGTTGAACTGAGCAGCCTGAGAAACAAATGTACTGTAGTTCTGTGATTATACAAAAATAAGTATCTTGAACTACTTCTAACTGTATTGGACTTTTACTGAAATTACACTATTACAATTGCCCTGTTAAGAAAAATTTAGCTTGTCCATGCTTAATATCAATTCACACACATATATACACATATATAATATATATACACACATATATACACACACACACACATATATATATATAAAAAGAAAAAGAAAAAAAAGGGGGACTGATTGATTTTCAGTTCAAAACCAATACCTGCAAATCATTCTTGAACATAATATATCTATAGAATTCTCCTTCCCTTTTTTTCCTTGCAGCTTGTCCCACTCTTGAGTAAATTTATTACCTTCCTCCTATAATAACAGCACCACCAAAGAACTAGATGATATTTACTGCCAATATATTGTTCATTCTTCTTGTGTGTTCTGCTGTTTCTCACACAATCTTCTTGCTGCCCATTATGAAACTAAGCTCTTTCAGATGGGAACGGGCTGCTGTGTCTGTAAGATCTTGGCATGAAGGCATTTTTGATCACCCTTAGACACTTCTAGATTTAGTGTGGTGAGAAAATGGGTCACACTCCGAAGGGCCACTGGAGAAATAACTACTTGTGGTTAGAGGAATTTTTTTTCTTAAAATAATCTGTTGCTTAAAGTTTTCCTGAGTGTCATAGAAATTTTAGTTTCTCTTGGAAGTAATTTATGAAAGGTTTTTGCTATCCTCCTTTGTTTAATAACAGCTCTGGTCATCTCACATAATAAAGATATTGGGGTTTGGTACAATAACACAATGTCCCATTGCTTTTTTATTCCAAGGCTGTTTTTTTAAAAACAAAGGCCTGTAATCCTGGGAAGGTTTTATCACCTAAGACTGGTAAATATGAGAACCATATGTTCCATGGCAGCTTCAAGTACACAGACCTGACATTTCTGTAGTTTTTAAACACTCAAATATCTCAACGTGCCAAATGAACAAGTCTTGTTCTTGGTTTCAGTTTCATGTACAAGGAAGAAGATTGTCACTGCTGAGAGGTGCAGGACAGAATGCTCTACTCTAGCTTTCAGAAAGCCTAAAGCAAGAAGTTCATATCTTCTTTTAAATGAAAAATACTTTAGCAGTTGCATTAAATGAGAAAAATGAGCCTAAAGTTCTGCCTACCTAAAATTTCTGCAAATTAGGTATACTAAATCCAATTCATTTTCTGCACAGAAGCCGAATGCTTCAGACGAATGTAATAATTTCTTTTCTCTATGGAAAAGGTTTTCTTCCAGAAACTAGGTATTGTTACACTGCAAGCATCAAGGTAATCCATCTGTACATTGAAGCAATGCTCACATCTTCAGAAAATCCCTTATTTCCCAGAAGATTTTAAAAATGCACCTATAATGTAAATTGCATAGAAAAAAATCCGATATTTAGAAGTATTGAGCACTCTTAATTCCCATTCAATCACCTCACAAAATCTGGGTCAAGAGGAATTAATCTAACAGTAGATTAAACCTATTAAAAAGTATTTTTACTTTTTACTAAGAGACTAAGTGAATGTGAAGAAAGGGACCTGTAATGTAACTAACTGTTGTTTCTATTTGATTATACATCAGTTTTCTGAGTTTTAACATAGTGAATTAAGTTGTTGCTGTTACTGTAAGCATTTGTATGCATCTAAGAACTCCTAGTTGTGCCAGTGGGAGCAGTAAAAGAGAGGAGAAACACTGAAAATGCCTGAAATGTCAAAAGATTTTTTTGAGTAGAAGTTTTGACAAAGCAGCTACTTAAAAATTACACAACACAAGAAAAAGACTTTGCGTCCCAAATAAAGTCCTAAGTTAAAATAGCTGGTCTTGTTATTGCTAAATAGGTTACATCCCTTCGCATCATTTTGCACCTCTTCATTTCTTCTGTTGAATAAGACTTTCTAGCAAATGATAAATCAAATAGCAACAAAAAATATAATATGTTGGTATAAAATCTGCAGTAATAATCTTCTCCAATTGGAACAGATACATTTTGCATAAACATTATTTAAACATCTGCACAAAAATAATGGTATGGAAGGTAGAAGATAAAATGACAACTCAGACTGTCACCTGCCAGCTGACATACTTGGGAATTCTAATAATAAAGATGTCCCCTGTAGTTGACCTCAAAGCTCACAGATTGATGTTACCAAGCCTACAAGACCCAGATATCGATGGGAAAGCAAATATTCAGACAATTTACAAAACATGACTATACAAATTATTAACACATGCCTATTGATAGCCTAAACACACTTAAAAACATATCATGTCTTTTGATGTGAATAGGTTTTGGATGGTGTGCAGTAAGGTAAAGGAGAACCATTAGGTTCTTGACACCAAACTGAAGGAAATCCAGTCTCCCCATCAGAAAAATTAAACAGGACTATTTAGAAATTTTTGCAGATCAAAACATGCATATTTTGGAAAATAAATATCAAAATCAGTGAGAAAAAATAATTTCAGACTCAAAATCCACAGAAATTTGGAAATTTGAAAAGTAAACTCACAAAGAACTGATCTGCCCACTAGACTGTGAAGGTGTCAGTGTCTTAGGAAGGTTGTAATAGTCCACAGGGAAAAAAGAAAGGCTCCAACTGCCTAGTTTTGCAGAAATCATGGAAACACCTCCATTAGGATGCTTTCCTACCCATGTTTCCATTATAGTCAATGGACTGTGACACAGGAAGAGATTGCAGCCTGAATTGTCCTCTAGAGGCATTTCTTTCTCTACTGCCTGCAGTGGAACTCCAATAGGTTGGGATCTTAGACCTGGGGACTCATTCAGGAGTTTGGGTTTAAACACAATGAATAACGGCCTATCGTTTCCCTGTTGTTTTTCACTAGGGATGGCAACAACTGGCACGAGACCGGCAAAGACAAAGCAGTGTCTTGTCTTCCCATTTGTAATCAATACAGAAATGCTGGACTATATTAAATATACTTCTATTAAAATAAAAAAAGATATAATCCTTACAATGGAACTTTATATTAGTAGCCTTCCATAGTCTGGATTGTTATTGAGCTCATAAACACTGTCTTTAAACGTAAAAAGATACACTTGAATGTATAAAGCAAAAATAAATATGACATATCAGAAGCACACCACAAGATTTGTGTAAAGAGAAGACATGTTCAGGCACAAATTGCATCATTTTGGTATTTTTAAAAATTCTTGGTAAATAATCTCCATCGTCACACAAGATCCTGCAGTCTCACACCGAGACAACTGTTAACATTTTATTTTTCCACAGCATTAGTGCATAGCCCAGCATTGCTTAGTATTTTCATTGAAGATGAATGAGAAGAGCATAAGAAGATATAATATTAGAAGTAGAAGCCAGACAATTATTAATTTGGAATAAAGTACAATCATTAAAAAAAATAGTTGGTGGCTTTCTGGAAGCAATGCTTAAATCAAAGATGTCAGTAGCAACAGGTGGCAACAGTTGGCATAATTGTAGGTTTGGTCTTAAAATGCAGGAATTCATAAATATAGATCTATCCTACTGGAAGACATGTATAAACACACTCTGATTAAGAATATGTCTTAATTCTTCTAATAAAATTCAGTGTGATTTAAACATGCTTAATCATAACGTGTACAAGGCTGTTTTCCTGAATAGAACAAAAAAGAACAATGTCTGACAGAGAAGATACATTGGTTGCCAACTGAGAATCAGTTAAGAAAAATCACCTTTCAAAATCAGTTTACACTTATGAGGATGATTTGCATCTTGACTGAATCACTTTGTCTTGGGTCACTGTTAAACATAAAACAAAATTCTAAAAATTTTTTTTTTGGTAAATCAAAATGAAAACTGTGAAACTTTTAAGGACTCACAATGGAAAACATTTCAATAGTAAATAATAGTAAATATGTCTTTGCACCTAATTTCTAGTCTTTTTTTGTTTTGGTTTGGTTTTCTTTTACATAGTTCATCTCACAAAAATATTTGGCATAACAATATGCTTACCTATGAGGAAAAAGAAGTTCATTTCTGTGCTTTGGATTCAGCACTGAGAAACAAAATAAGAGTAATCATAAGAGCATACACTAAGTACTTTTTTAAAGGCTTTTTTTTTTTTTGTACTAGAGAGCTTGAAAAAAAGCAAAAAGTACCAACAGTTTCTTGTTTGGAAAATCCAAAGCTTGGATGCTCTCTGCTCAAATAAAGTGCTACAGTAAATCTTCAGTAATTCCTCACCATCTCTGAGAAGACAAAGAAAGGTAGAAAGTGAAAGAAACCAAAAGAAAAACCTTTTTACCTCAGTGGAATCTCTTCTTTTTCTCACCATAAACTAGTAATTCTGCTGTATGCTTCGTTAACTAAAATCTAAGGGCAATCTGGTTTTGTTATTACAAAAAGGAATAATGCTCTGCTTTATAAGAAATAAATGCTACTTTACTCAAGAAATCTAAGAAGTAGCTTTTTGTAACTAAGAAGTTTTTCTGTTCTTCATATGGAAAAGTATTTTGACTTGAAAAAAACAGGAAGGATAACAAAACCAGATGTGTTTTTTAACCAAGCTGAAACAGCTGAACATATGGGTCACTTATTAAATGTAAATAAAGTGCAATGAACAGTGTTTTGTATTCTAAATTTTAACTTAGGATCATTTTAATTATAAAATAATCAAAAGTATTTTAAATGTGGAGAATGGCCTATTTTTTATTTTAAATAAACACTAGTAACTACAAAGAAACAAAAAACTAGAATGTATTTAACCTAAAGTAAATGCTGTTTCTGAATGTATGCTGTGTATGCTCCCACCTCAGAGTAGAGGACAGTCCCAAGTGCCACAGAATGAAAGAAATATTTTTAATTGCTTAAACCTGGATTCCCACAGAAAACGGCACACCCATTCATCCAAGCAAGAAGGCGGTTCAAGCCATGCATACATTGTTTTTAGTTCATTAACATCTGCACAGACTTCAAAAGAGTTCAGAAACAACAGATACAGATAGGTAATTTCAATAAGAACATTAGTGATTTATCCTTTCTTTTGCTTGGCAGTTGCCTAACTGTACTGCATCCAGTAGTACTCGCTGGTAGTAACATTCTTGAATGAAAATACAAGCTATGCTGTTGAATGGCTGAATACTTTAAAGACTTTCCAAAGATAACATCTGCTCTAGAAGGCTCAGTGATAACATAACATTTAGAGAATCAACATGTAATTTCTCAGAACAGCTTTACAATTTTTCCAAATCAATACAATTAATGCATTTGTGAAACTGTATGCCAAGCTTAATGAACCATGGCAAAGTGACCTTATCCTGAACTGGCAGAATATGATTTATTTGCTTACAATAAAGGATTTGAAGAATGATGATTGATTTTTTTCCTCGATGCTTCTAGCATATGTAAGGGTAATTTTGAAGAGAGTCTAGAAGACTTTGCATTATAATTACAATGTGTCAACCATACCTAGAGTTTTATAAGCTATTATCATCTATTTGAAAATGGCAAAGCTGGTAAATGCTTAAAAAATTCTGAGTAACCTAAAAAAACCCCAAACCCTGGCAAAAATTAGTGTAAGACCTGAATGAAATGATATCTGGGGAAAATCATACAAGATTTCTTTGAAATCTGAAGTACTTATTTCTCCTATTCTCACACAGATAATTGACATTTTAAACCAACTCTTCCAAGTAATATCTTTGTTAGACAGTCATTTATTATTTCAAGAGTTTTGTACTGGGTAAGAAAATACAGTAGTCAGTTTGAAAGCTAAATTCTGCAATATCTTTGAATAGTAACTCTATCTGGTTTTTTCATTCTTAATGACACCTGAATTTGTTCTCATGGTGAAGTCACACTAATTAGAATAATATAGGTTAGAATACCTCCTCAGTATTTACTGTATCTGTACCAGGTTGAAGGGACATCCTCCATCAGCTTACGCTTTGCTTACTGCCTTAAATTCTGAGCTATATCACCAAAGGACTCTATGTCATTGGAAACAATTACATCTTATCAAAAGAGTTAAATGGACACTAGTGGAAGAGAGGGATCTCGCTCAGAAATACAATCCACTGGTTCTTTATTCATGCATAGCTTTTGATAGAATATTGAACAATCTATTCAGCAGAAGTAAACTCAAGAGAATAAGCAGTAGAAAAGATGAGGAATCAGATATGGATCCTTTCATCATCAAATCTACAAGATACAGGTACTGAAAGCTAGGCTTTTACTAGGTAATTTATAAGATTCTACTAATCAGCAACTGAAAGTACCATTGCCCTCTCTAATAAAAGCAATTTTTTACAGTTTGTAATTTCACTGAATTTCACTGAATTATTTTAGAGTTGGAAGGGACCGTAGAGATCATCCAGTCCAACTCCTCCAGAGCTAGAGCATGTCACTCGGAACTGCATCCAGGCAGGTCTTGAAAATATCCAAAGAAGAGGACTCCACAACCTCCCTGGGCAGCCTGTTCCAGGGCTCCATCACAAAAAACTGTGAAGTAGTCTTTTTTCTTATATTTGAATGGAACCTCCTACGTTCCAACTTATGCCTGTTGCCCCTCGTCCTCTCACTGGCAACTGCTGAAAAGAGTTTGCCTCCCTCCTCCTTCAAACCACTTTTTAGGTATTTATAAGCATTAATAAGGTCTCCCCTCAGCCCTCTCTTCTCCAGACTAAAAAGCCCCAGCTCTCTCAGCCGTTCTTCATAAGGGAGATGCTCCAACCCTTGAATCATCTTCGTTGCCCTTCACTGGACTCTCTCCAGCAGCTCCTTGTCCCTCTTGAACTGGGGAGCCCAGAACTGGATGCAGTATTCCAGTTGTGGCCTCACCAGTGCCGAGTAGAGGGGGAGAATGACTTCCCTTGACCTACTAGCCACACTCTTGCCTATGCAGCCCAGGATTTCATTGGCCTTCATGGCCACAAGTGCACACTGCTTGGCCATTGTCATTTTGCTGTCTACCAGGACTCCTAGATCTTTCTCTTCGGAACTTGTCTCCAGCAGATCCATGCCTAACCTGTATTGATGCCTAACATTCTTCTTCCCCAAGTGCAGGACCCTACACTTTTCCCTGTTGAACCTCATAAGGTTCATCCTTGCCCAGCTCTCCAGCCTGTCCAGCTCTCTCTGGTGTGTCAGCCCTCCAGGGTGTCAGCCACCCCTCCCATTTTGGTATCATCATCAAACTTGCTGAGAATACACTCTGTCCCCTCATCCAAGCCACTGATGAATATGTTGAACAGGACTGGACCAAGTATTGACCCCGGCAACAACTTCTAGATAATCAGAGTTACACAGAGAAGCTCCCAAAATTCTTGAATATACTTTTTCAACCAAGCTGTGTCATTCTAACAACATTGTCAAAGAGGTCTCAATGTCCATGCAGCTAAGTAAACCCTCTTTCTGTAGATAGCTGCTTTCTGAAGAAACACAATTCACCCTGCTGTCTTAACTTTTGAAGAAGATGACAATGAACAAGAATATTTTTCCACAAGAGGAAGAAAACAGGAAAGCAGTTATGTACACCATGCAACGTTCAAGTCTATGCTATGTTTAGAATATATCTATTTAACATAAAATATGGAACAATTGTTCACTTAGCAAGGGTTGTGCTCCAGATTTGAGTTTGTAACATCCTAACAGAAACTGAACAATAGTCAAATATCTTCTTAAAATAAAATGAACAGATACTAAACAAAAGCACACATTAATACAGCCAAATTCGTAGGTATACAGACCTTCACAGCAATCTTGCCACATTCTGAGGTCCAGTTTAGGAATATCTTCACAGCTACTATATCCATGTGGGAATTCAGCCACCTTAAAGACGTCATGTTGTACCCTGGTTATGTTGTCACCATTGTCGCACAAAACTCTGGCAAGAGATGTCTGCTTGATCTGAGTGAGCTGAGCAGGCGTGAACACACCTGGGTTCTCATACCATAACCTGTAATCTCACAGAAAAGACAAGTTTGCTAGTAAAAAAAACAAAGCACAAAGTTTTCCATAAATATTGCAATACTGTATTCATAATTAATTAATCTGTAAATCCTGTTCTCATCTTTATACTGTATCTGAAGGAGAGATTTAGATGCCAAAATGTAAGCACTTGGTGTCACATGAGCCTTGCTTGGTGTCATGTTGACACTCTGAAATGGCCCAAGTCTTCAAGAAATCTTTTGACTTCTCTTCTAGTTCCATTTCAATGTCTTGGGCATCTCTGAACATCTAAAATGGCACTAGACTACCAAGTTTAGGGTTTCTTTTAAGGTAGAGGCTTAAATTATCATAGATTTCTTTCTCCAGACAACTTTCCTATAGGTATGAAAAAAAAAAATGTTAGAATTGCTGAGATTAGAAGAATGGTTAATTTATACCTAGTTTATTATCAAGATAAGTGAAATTGTTCAATTTACTAAGGAGAATTTTTTCTGTAAAACTATTTTAATGACTATACTAACTCAGGGACTTATTAATATGATGTTCAGCTCATTATATTGCAGGATGAAACACTGGGGTTTTGAATAATTTCTTTTTCATACATAAGGGGATAAAAGCCTGTTATCAATAGAAAATATAAATAATACATTACTACGAAAAGCAAGCCAGCCCTTGTAAAATAAAACATTTTAAGTTACTGTCCAGGTTTTGAATATATTTTACACTATTCTAACATCTAAGAATTGCTCACTATGATAGAATTTATATCTTATAAAACTGTGCAGTGCCCTGCACAGGCACATTTGTTCTCCATGGTGCTGGCAGCTTTGATCCTCTGCCCATTGTAAAGGCTTTTCCAAGAAGTGAGAGTTGCTTTCGTTATGTCTAATAGTATTTTACTATTTGCTGACATGTTGCTTCAAAACATTCGTATTCTTTGAGCAGCAGAATCCTATTTCCTAAATCTTCAATATTTTCCTATAGTTTCTAAATGTTGTTTCAAACAAAACAAAAAAAAAACTTAAAACAAAAAAAAAAAGGGCTTCTGCAGGAAAAGTGCAAAGAGACACACAGAGAAAAGCAGTATCATTATCTTGTTGTGACACTAATAGGTAATTGTCACCAACAATCTGGAGCTCATACTGCATATATTTCTCCTTTTACTCCCTCTGCCTCCAGGCACGAGAGTTTTATGTTTCACAGCTTAATTTTTGAACATACTTTTATTTAAGAAAGTTGGGTTTTTTTAAAAAAAAAAATACAAAAAGGACTTTTGTAGTAGTTACAGACTACAGAAATAAAAAAGCCTTTACACTATCTATACAGTCTTCACCGGCAAGGGCTCAAACCACACTATCCAAGTCACGGAAGGCAAAACCAGGGGCTCTGCAAATGTAGAACTGCCCACAGTACAAGAAGATCAGGTTCGAGACCTCTTAAGAAACCTGAAGGTGCATAAGTCCATGGGACCTCATGAAATCCATCCACGGGTCCCAAGGGAGCTGGTGGATGAAGTTGCTAAGCCACTCTCCATCATATTTGAGAAATCGTGGCAGACTGGCGAAGTTCCTGCAGACTGGAAGAAGGGGAACATAACCCCGATATTCAAAAAAGGGAAAAATGAAGACCCAGGGAACGATAGGTCACTCAGCCTCACCTCTGTGCCTGGCAAGATTATAGAGCAGATACTCCTGGAATCTCTGCTAAGGCACATGGAAACAAGGAGGTGATTGGAGACAGCCAACATGGCTTCAGCCAGGGCAAATCGTGCCTTACAAATTTGGTGGCCTTTTATGATACTGCCACAGACTTGGTGGACAAGGGCAGAGCAACAGATGTTGTCTACCTGTACTTGTGGTCTCAAAATTGGAAACTAATGGATTCGATGGATGGACCACTCAGTGGATAAGGAACTGGCTGGATGGCCATACTCAAAGTGTTGTGGTCAATGCCTCCATGTCCAATTGGTGGCCAGTGATGAGTGGTGTTCCGCATGGGTCTGTACTGGGACCAGTGCTGTTCAACTCCATCTTTTTTGGAGACATTGATAGTGGGGTAGAGTGCACCCTCAGCAAGTTTGCCGATGACACCAAACTCGGTGGTGCGGTTGACACACTGGAGGGAAGGGATGTCATCCAGAGGGACCTGGACAGGCTTGAGACATGGGCTCCTGCAGATTGCATGAAGTTTAACCAAGCCAAGTGCAGGGTCCTATACCTGGGACATGGCACTCCCAGGCACAAATACAGGTTGGACGGAGAATGGCTGGAAAGCAGACCTGAGGAGAAGGACTTGGGGGGTACTGGTGGATGAAAAGCTGAACATGAGCTGGCAATGTCCACTGGCAGCCCAGAAAGCCAACCACATCCTGGGCTGCATCAAGAGAAGTGTGGCCAGCAGGTCACAGGAGTTGATTCTGCCCCTCTACTCTGCACTCATGAGACCCTACCTGGAGTCCTGTGTCCAACTTTGGAGTCCTCAGCACAGGAAGGACATGGATCTGTTGGAATGGGTCCAACAAAGGGCCACAAAGATGATGAGAGGGATGGAGCACCTCCCCTATGAGAACAGGCTGTGAGAGCTCGGACTGTTCAGCCTGAAGAAGGTTCCAGGGAGACCTTATAATGGCCTTTCAATATCTGAAGGGAGCCCAAAGGAAAGCCAGAGAGGGACTCTTTGTCAGGAAGTGCAGCAATAGGAAAAGGGGCAATGGAAGAGGGGAGATTTAGATTAGACACCAAAAAGAAATTTTTTACAGTGAGGTTGTTGAGACACTGGAACAGGTTGCCCAGGAAAGTTGTGGATGCCCCATCACTGGAAGTGTTCAAGGTCAGGCTGGATGGGGCTTTGAGAAACCTGCTCTAGTGGGAGATGTCCTTGCCAATGGCAGGAGAGCTGAAACTAGGTGATCTTTAAGGTCCCTTCCAACAAAATCCATTCTATGATTCTATGATCTTAAGTAGCAATTTTATAACTTCCATAAAGCAAACAACATCAGATGAAGTCAATCAAATATAATTTCTGAATTCTTCCTCTGTTTACCCTTCATTAGGATGGGACTAATCAGCATAAGTCTTTCTACCGCTATGCCAGGCAGAAAACAGGAGGGAAATGTTAATTTTCAGATTCTGAACAACTGTGCTCAAAGTACCCAAAGGAGATCTGGCTGCTGTAACAATAGCAATTGTAGAATCATAGAATGGCTTGAGTTGAAAGGGATCTTGAAGATCATCCCCTGCCCACTTGAAGGTATCCCCTGCCATGGGTAGGGATACCTTCTGGTACAAAAAGTTGCTCTAAGCCCCATCCAGCTTGGCCTTGAACACCTCCAGGGATGAAGCATCAACAACTTCTCTGGGACACTTGTTCCAGTGTCTCACCACCTTGATAATGAAGAATTTTTTCCTAATATCTAACTAAATCTCTCCTCTTTCAAAACATTGCCCTCATCCTATCACTACACTCCCTCCTCATCTCTCCTGTGGGCCCCCTTAAAGTACTGGAAGGGCTGCTATAAGGTTTCCCTGAACCCTTATCTTCTCTCAGGCTGTCCTCATAGGAGAGGTGCTCCAGCCCTCTGGTCATCTTTGTGGCCCTCTTCTGGACTTGCTCCAACAGGTCCATGCCCACCTTATGTTGGGGCTGGAGAGTTGGATGCAGTACTCCAGGTGGGGTACAGGTTGGATTCCATTCCAATGCTCCAATCATAAAAACTATCACACAATGTATCCATGATGCCAAAAACATCATAGCCCTGCAGGCATGTGCCCATCTTCAACTCCTCTTGTTTGCTCCCCATGCTATGTACATTTGCATATAGGTATTTATGTCAGGCGCCTGATGAAGCTGATTGATTTTCTGACTTGAGTGGCTGGAATTCCTCTTTGTTGCCCTCCAGGTGCCCTGATGTGACTCGACTTTCCTCTTCACTCTGCAGAGTGATGCAGCAGTTCTAGAACACCTCAGGCTTTGGAGGAAATCTCTTCCTTCTGCTGGCCCTTGCCGATGCAAGTTTCCATTCTTCTGCATTACTGCCTCCTCCCCTCACTCCCTCCCCTTCCTTCTGTGCACTCTGGTGGATGAGTTTTTAGTTGTTGTTGGGCCATGGGCTGTGGGTCCACCACAGACTGTGTTTGGAACCAGCTAGCTAACTCCTTCCCAGCCTCCCCAATTCTACGCAGCCTTCTCACTGTCTCCTGCAGCTCAATCACCTGCTGCAGGAGGTCTTCCACCCAGGCACATCTTTTGTAGGCAGGTCTGCACCTCTCCCTGGAGATGTGCATTGGCAATGATGACCATTGGCAATGCTCATAAGCAATAACCATTGCCTTATTTCAGGTACTATAGAAACTGAAAATGAGAAATTGCTCATAATGTGCATATAAAGTAATTAAGAACAATTATCAAACTGGTTTTTTGGATAACCTGTCTACTTTTAACACTCTTTTGGTGCATAGATTGCTTGTATGGGAATATGTATAGGGGCTATATACACAGAGAAATGCATTTCCAACCCATGCTTAAGTAATGGAGATGGTAAAACAAAAACAAAACAAAACAAAAAAAAAAAGAAAAAAGTATCTCAACAACCACAATTTCTTTAACAATAAAACAGTTAAATACCAATGAAAGATGAGTAACATCCACTTTTCAGAAAGATAAGTGACTTGAATAACTGATGAAAGAAAACTCATTAATTAATTTCTAGCTCCCAGTCCCATGTTTAAGCAGCATGTGTTGGCTGTGGTGGTTTTTGGAAGTCAGTATGACACCTTCCCCACAAAAAGCAACAGATTAAAAAATAAATTAATTATAGCTTCTAACATTGTTTTAAACCTGCATTCTTCATCTTTTCAATTACATATTAAAATCATAAATGAAAACAAAATGTTATTAAGCATCCTCAATTTGAAATTATTTTTGGTTTCCAGGGTATTTTGGTTTACCTGTCTCCATCCCGAATACGCCTAAACTGTGTGCTTAACAGACACATCAAAGTTGGCCCCAGTCGGCTCCCTGGAACTAAGTCTTCTACCATTAGAGCAGGAAACAGGTCAATGTTCAGTGGGGAACCATACAACCTATAAAGAGAAACCCACAAATATTTAACATCAAATATTTTACATTTACAAAATAAGCAGTATGTGCTAAAAATCAGGACAAGAGATAAGAACAACTGTCAGAAAAAAACACAGTGATTGTGCTACATCTTTTGTGAACAACCTGTATGTGCATAAGCAAGAAATGCTGCAATGTATCTGAGAGTAACATCATAAGGGTTTTCAAGTTTAGGCCACAATTTCCTTTCTCCTAGTAGCTTTCTTATGATCTCTTAGAACCGTCTTTTTTTTTCCTGCCCCTCTGTACACTTTTATTTTTAATTGTAGCTTGGACTAATTCTCTGCCTTTAATTTTGTGTAGATAAGCTAGGAGTGACAGGTACCTGAAGACATATTTTCAAACACTGATGCTCTGAAGAAGACCAGATTACCAGAATTGAAGGATGTCCACATGAAAATACAGTTAACAATATTGCTGATTGTTTTACATTACAGAATGGATGGAACTTATCATGTAAATACTTGCACGAGACTGACACTAAATATGACCTTACACTGAAGTAACATTTATATTTAACAGCATTTATAAAACCAAGTATTTCAAATTAATACTTTAACAAACACATAAAGTATATATTAACTTCTTATTGTTCACGGAGATGTGGTAGTAGAGAAATTATCTCCATGTGGAAATTTTCCACCTTTTCCTGATACAGATGGAAGTTTCTTAAAAAATCCCTTTACCCCTTTCTTAACAAATATTTTCTCCTAGATAAGACATTTAGCTAATAATTTTGCATGCACATTTAGATAATTGATTGTTTTTCTTCACCTCAGGCTCACCTGCTAAGTTTCTCCCTGATTTCAGGATTCTTAATTTCATTTTTCAGATCTTCAAAAGTCTGAGCTGAAGAAAGATTACAGTAAACTCTAAAATCATGGTAGGGAGGAATTCCATGATCTCTGCCTCTCTGAATATTCATAGCTGCCAGATCTAAAGCCACAGTACGTGCCATGGAGAAGAGTCTTTCTGTTAATTCTGTATTGAGTAATTGTGATGGGACACGCATCTTACCAGCAACACCAAACAATCCCCTTAGAAGTGGATCAATGCCTCCTTCATTTACAATCCGAAATGGAGAGAAGAATGCCTTATGAAGAGGTAGATGGCCTTGTGGAATAGGTTCAAAGTTCTCATCCAGTCGATACAGAAAAGGATTAATGAGTGTGTGACCAAACCTAAAAGCGGCAGTTGCAAACTCATTAGTTATGCCAGAATTAACACTGGGATCATAACCCTTATATTCGCCAAGCATCTTCATGCCTACCTCTCCAAAAATCTTAGGTAGCCAGTGGCTAAATGTTATGTGTTGCATTTCTGCACCAACAATTTTGCGTGTTTCATGATATATTGTGTCACCATCCCAGTGTGGATTGAGTTGTAGTAGCTCTGTGGCAATTCTGTTATGTTCTCTAAACCACAATGTGTGGATGCTGGTAAGACCCAGTTGTTCATTAGAACGCTGATCACCAGCTAAAAAGCAGGGAATTGGGCTCTCATTTTCATCTCTCATACATTCTGTTGGTGGGCCAGTAGCAAATGGAAGAAGGGGCTTGCCAGATCTCTGTACGATGCCCTGTCTCAGAAGACCCCTTTGACTTGCCATGTCTCTGATTTCTAGTGCTTCATGGTCTGAACTGCCATACACATTGGACGCATCGATGTATGAAGTCAGCTGGTTGATCTGTTCCCGTGGATACACAGAATTCATCAGGAGAGATGTCATGCCACTTCCACAGACAGGACTGGAGCGTACGAAAAACATACACCGTGCACCGTTTCGAACTCTGGGATCGTTTGGTGGTATCATGATGGAAAAGCACGGAGGATCATTTGTACAAACTGAACTGCAATGCTGACCATCCGAAAACCTGGCCTCACTTAAGGCAGCCACGGTGAGGTCAAGGTCATGGTCAAGGAATTGCCCCCACTGCATGAGCATATGAGTGTACTTGTCATCAGGAGTTATTGTTTCTGTTCCGATCAGAGTAGTTGAAACCAAGCGAGGCATTGGGAGTGCATAGCCATTAGAGAGCCTCCTGGGTTCAATTCCCCGAGGCAAATTAAATCCATTTTCATAGACCGACTTTAACAGTCGTTCGAAGGCTGTAAGAGAAGCTCCCCACATGGGATGCTGAAGGTTGTTGCATGTTCCGTCGTGTGTCCTGTACTTCTGGTGGAAGCACATATCTGAGCAGTTGTTCACTCGTCGATGGGCTGTGCAGCCTGAGAGATTAGCTATCAGATTCAAGTACTGTGGGGATACAAGGTCATTATAGTGATAACCTGAAACCAGAAGAGAGACAGAGAGAAAATTAAAGACTTCACAGACTTACGGTCCCCCACAGACCATGGATTTATTTGAAATATTATTTTATCATATTGCATTTCCCACCAGATTAAATACGTCTATTGTTTAAAAAGAATTTATGTGCATTAGATCATTTAAGCAACAGCCACTATTATGTCAGGAGGGAACTTTGTAAAATGCCAATGCAAGTGCAACATTCACAAAATGTTTACAAAAGGAGCTCATTTCCTATTTGGTCACCTAAGAAAGCACAGATATTTTCTGAAATAAAAGTCTTATCTTTAGAAAAATGGTAAGTTTTTCCCCATGTGACTAAAAGCATTTAAAAAGCTCTCGGTGACGTTCACATGGATTTCAAGACTTTATCTTTTGACACTTGACAATTCTGCCTGCCAGTAACTGAATGTTACTGTTTTGTTTCGCTTTATTATTGCAGAAGTTGCACAATTTTAAGAAAAAATTAATCAACAAAAACCACATAGGAAAATAATCACAGGCGATATAGATAAACATAGGAGTGATCTCTAGGAGAAGTGGTGTGGAGTTAACTCACATTCACATTACCCAAAACTAGCTTTTTGGCATGGGTTTCTCCTCTTCAATCCACACCATTCACTTCTGGGACTACAACAAACCTATCACTTTCTTGCATTGTTTTCCCAGTTCATAGAAAAATAATATATATAAAATATATACTGCAATCAATTAGAATTATGTTTGTATAACTTCAAACTAAGGTGATGTGTTGCATGACCTCTGCTGTGGTATGATGGCATGTGAAAGGACTGAAGACTGTAAGGCCTCCTAGTACATTGTTGGGTGACTGCAAATAGCAGAACAGTAAGGCTGCACCCTGTCCATGCTGCAAATTAGGAGTGATTCCAAAAGTGATTTTTTTCTTAGAAACATTTGGGCTTCATTTCAGGACAAAAAGTCATTAATTTAAATTACATCTACATTATCAACTTGTGTAGACTAACAGAAACATGTCTGCAGAGTGAAAATTTTGATGCTGAGACAGATATCCCTACTGTAATTCATGTGCAATAGGAGTAAGTTTACTTCAGAAAAGCTTTACTTTGCTCTCCTGGACTCAATGTGGCTCTGGACCACGTTTTTCACATAATTTGAAAAGAATCCACACTGTTCAAGACTATACAACAACTCATACTGAAGCACAGAAATTGTGGACAACTGGGAGATTCACCTCAAATGGGCTGTGCTGATCCAAAACATATGCACACCTAGAGTGATTAATGGATACTGAGTGTGGGTGAGTGAGGTTCCAGGACCAGGATAGAGACCAGCAGGTAGAATATTTGGCAGTGTAGATGTACTTTCAGCCAACTAGGAACTGTCATACACCACTGTGGTTCTTGATGTGGAAAGCTTGGAGTAAAACCAAGTAGAGTACTCCAAGCTTGGAGTAAAACAAGCAGAATAAAGGCAGAAGGAAAAAAAGGAAATGAGTGAGTGTTGAGTGGTACTGTGTTCCCACAGGCACATGGGGTTACCACCATGATGGTAATCAATCAAGAATATAAACTGAACGCAGTTTTGCAAGAGGTTGGTGTAGGGTAATTGCAGTGGAGAAATGTTCCTTTTAGTCCCAGTGTGCCTGCAAAGACACTGACCTTCATCTACATTCAACACATAGACACACTGCTGCTCTCTGCCAATTTCTAATGTGCAGGGCAATTCCAGACAAACCACCTAAAACCCCTCTTTGTCTTTCCCTTGAAAGGGACTGGAGTGCTCATAGCTGCTCAGCTGGGACAGAACCTGTGCTCAGTCAGGGGACCTACATTTTCTCAGCCCCAGGCTACATGTCCCCCAAGTAGTTTACAAGTCAAAGCAAGGCAGAGACCAAGTGTTTTCATTACACAAAACTAACCTGTTCTTGTAGACATACATAAATTATTTTATAGAATACTCCAGACAAGGAAAAAGAAAAATAAAGCACAGAGTAAAACCAGTAAGTGCACTGGGTAATGCAGCAAAATACACTCTTTGAAGATGCTATTGATAACACATCATAATATGCTGTCTGCTAGGGTGGTTTAATTCTAAAACTACACCCAGAAAACATAACTTCTTTATAATAACACTCCTTTTAAAATTTGAAATCAAGTTATGAGTAAAACTTAACTAAAAGTTTTGGGTAGAATGACCTTCATTACCAATTTAAAATAGAAGGTTCAGCTTCTCTGTTAAGAAGTCCAAATTAGAGATGACATCTTATATATGAAATAGATTCAATGGCTTTCTTAGCAGAGTGGAGGTTGCCATAAACGCCAGTCTCATATCTTTAACTATCCCTTGTATTGCAGGCACTAACTCTGGCTCTGCTTTCTAAAGGCAAGGTACTCAGCATTTCCAGTGCTTAAAAGTTGTCCAGCTCAATTCACATAATAGTAGATATATTCTTTTCTTTTTTTTCAAACTGCTCAGGAAGATGTTTCACAGAGTCATAGAAATGTTGATTAGAAGGGATGTCTTACCCACACCAAGCTCCTTCTTGAAGCAAGGCTGTGCCCAGAACTGGATCCCTGTCTAGTGGGCTTGAAAACCTCCAAAGACTGAGTCTCCTCAACCTTTCTGGATAAGTTGTTCCAGTGCTGCACTGGCCTCCTGGTGAGAAAGTGTTTCCTAACTTCCAATCTGAACCTTCTAAGCAGCAATTTGTGGCATTCCCCTATACAGTCTGCCACTGCAGAGGAGAATTTGGCTCCATAGTCTTTCCTTGGGATATTCCAAGATTTTACATTAAAAACATTTCTGAATGGGAAATTGTCAGGTTTCTCAAGTGTTCCCAATTCAAAAGTGCTAGATAACACCTTTCATTGGGCTCTGCATTTTGAAATAAAACCAAATAAGGACAAATATGAGCTTTAAAATCTGAGCATTAGGCTATTTAAATGAAAACAGATTTATTTTAGTATTCAAGTTTTCCTAAAAGCCAGTTTTCTATGGATTTTGTGGGGTTGAGCAGCAAGCTCCGGTTGTGAACAGAATTTACAATATCACAGAAAGTTGTCCAATTTTGTGTTCATTAATTTGTATCTGTACGATTTAATGCCAATTTTTGGTAAACGTTAGGTGATTGAATTTCACTATGACAAATCCTAGGGAAAAGTAGTCAAGCAATTCTCACACATCAGTTTTCATATATTCCTAGAACTATATTCAATATGCTTGCATATGCATCTAATCAGAGAACCACATTAAATCAGGCTACTCTTATAAAACACAAACCTTCAAAGAATTTTGAGTAAGTTTTTGTGGTAAAGTATTCATCTCAAATTATTTACTCAACTCTAATAATGAGTAACAAGTTTCTTCTAATAGCAAATGTTACAGTGCTCCACAAAGCTTGCAGTCTTTGGTCTTATAAATACTTGCCTAGTTCATGGAGTTAAGTTTTTCGGAAGTTACAATAAATACTCAATTATAAGCATCAAAAAGAATATAATAAGTAAAAACATTTCCTCTAGATTTTCAGTGTAGCTTTTGGCTATGTCTCAAGTCTCAAAAGCTCTCCTAAAACTATCATTATTTCCAAATGCTTCAGTCCCGTGTCTCAAGCCTATCCACACACATCTACAGACATTAGTTATATACACTCCAGCTGGACTTAATGAATTTGAACTTGGACTTCAATAACCAAACCTCACATTTTTCTGCTTTTTATAAAAAGCAGGACATAGTGTATTTCTCATTACATCGGATCAGTGTTAAGGAAACAATCAGCTTAGTTTGATATGCACTTAAAGAATGAGCGGCAATTAATTCTTTGAATACTATTGTGGTACATGCAGAAACCTTGGTTTGTAAAGTATACAAATCCTTCTTGTTATATTAGCTTTTCTCCTTGCCAAGGTACACTAACACTAAATGGATATACCTAAAGAAACACGGACAAAATACTAAATGTTTTTAATACATAACAGAAAAAAGTTGTACTGCTAGGAAACAATGGTCTTAATCAATTAACACACAGGAAATTAACAAGCAGAACACATTATGCACTGCCATTATACCAAATTTGACCAGTAGAAGTATCTGAACATGTATTTTTCCCTCATATGTCAATGTGAGAAAAAATAAAACACTCAGAGAGCTCAAACTGAGTCACACCACAATGTAGCAAACCAAGGACTGAATTGGGCAAACACATATTTGGAAAAGTTTTTTGAAGTCACATACTCCGTGATTTCAATATAATGGTTCTGTAGTTGGGACCCAGACGCAGAAAACACGTGTCTCTAAGTATAAAGACTTAAGAAGAAGGCAAATACACTTCAACGCAGTAAAATAAGGAAAGAGTACTGACTTGTTCCATTCAGGTCAACCATTAGACCATCTTGTACATGATCTTGAATAAGCTGTAATGTCCTTTCAAATATTTCCCCAGCTCTTGCTTGCTCAACAGTGTATGGATCCCTTGGGTATCGAAATAAGGCTAGCAAATCATTTGGAGAGCGAGGACGACTGATAGATAATTTGAAAAACAATAGTAAGCATACACAGGAGTTACAAACAACAATACTACATAAATCATGTAAATGTTCAACAACATGATTAATACATACCTTGGTTACTCATCTCAATATGGAAGGCAAACAAAAAAATTTAATAAAATAATAAAAAATTAAAGATTTAGTAGCAATTAAATATTAAGCAGCCTTTTAATACACATTGTCACAGCAAAAAAACTGCTGCAGCAAATAGAGATCTCAACACAAGTGTTTAAACAATACAAATCCTTATATGTTAAGCTGTCAGTATTCCCAGAACTAACCAGATGTTAACAATGTCATTTAAATAAGAAAATGGATTCTTGCTTAATAAATGTTCTATTATTTCCAGTACACACAAAATTAATTTTTACTTCCTAATATAAGGAAAAAAAGGGGATACCTGTCAAACAGATGTGTACGTGTTGAATTTATCGCTCTGTCAACAGTCGCAATTGCTTCCACAATTGATGTTTGTACAAAAGGATCTCCATTTCGACTGACATTAGGAACTACAGAAAGAGGAATTCAAATCTTATTGCAAAAATAACCACACACAAAAAGATACTTCTATAAAACAGAGTCTAGACACGACATCATTTCAGTTGTACAAAGTAAACCCCTGTTCTTTAAGCATTAGATCGTCCAAATATAAAATCCTTAACCATCTTGGAATTCTATCAAAGCATATTACAGTAGAGCAAAATTAATTTAAAACAGAAGCTAATGTAAATTTAAAACTCAGCTGCTTAGAATTCTTTAAAAAAAAAAATATGTGAAGATGAATGTATACAGCATTTAACTGCCTATTAATTAGTCCTATAATTTCAAGTAAAAAATGACCAAAGAAAAGATGAATTATTATTGAGGGTTTTTTTCTGGTGTGGTGTATGATCAGCTTTTAGGTGTTGATATCAAAAGACTGACCTATATCCACTGAAATCAATGCAAGTATTCCTTTTGATTTCAATTAATACTGAAGTAATAATGAAATCTATGTAAAATTTACAGGGTTTACAGGAATGTGTTACAACAAGTGGAAAATAATAACAAACTTAGTTTGCCTTTTAGAATTTATGCATCACATAAATTCAAAAAAGATGTCACAAAAATTAATAAAACACCAAATAAAAACCCCGCAGGATTTTATATATTTTATATATTTCCAAAGTAAATTAACATTGTTCCTCTCCTGAGTTTAGTCTAGTAAGCAACACACATTAATTTTAAAGGGCTATAAATATTTTACTTATTTTGGTCATGACTTTGTTTTCTACTTTAAAATTATCTGGCTTTTTTAATACTACATTAAAAAATCACATGCTTCAAACTGATTTAATGATTCTGCATAATACTGGAAACTCACTAATGCACAGGCCCATTCATCTGCCTTTTTATGCAGTACTCAGTTGCAGCTGGATGTTTGTACAACATATCTAAGGCTAATAACCTTCCTTTCAGTCTAAACCAAGAACTACCAGATCCAGGGGCAACAGCTAACAATTTCCAGAGTGTGTTTAGATTGGAAAAGTCACACAGGAAGAAGGGTAAAGTCAGGAAAAAGTCCAAAGCAAATAGACTGGAATAAAATCAACAGATGTACAAAATCAGCTGACATAAAAACCGTTGTTTGCAAGCTTTTCATGACTTTTTTTTTTTTCATTTCTCTTTTCTAGGCAAAATTTCATTATTCCTTCATAACTGGCAGCTTAGGCTGTGTCTATATGAGTTTCAGAATCTAGACCTGGGTAATCAAACTTGACCATCTATACTGTCACATTAAACAGTCCCTGGCACTCTATAGCTGTAGCTGAAGCCCCTCTCTCTGCCCTGAGGCCAGCTGCCGTGGGCTGCTGGCAACATACCCCCAGCATCTGAATCAGGGTGACCCTTTCCACAGTCCTTGATGGCACCGGTCCCTCATCCAGCCTAATTACTAACTGTCCTCCTTACTTGGCAGCTTCATTTTCATAGCAACCACACAGAAACTTTAGCAGATAAACTACTTATTTTAATGAGAACTATCATTTCCGGGTTTGCTACTCTCATTTCAGTTGTTTCAGAGAGTGCCTGTGTGCCATGAACCATCTTAACACTGCAGACTGTAAAAATGTGTTGGCTGGTTACCTTCCCCTCGTGCTCTCTGCGGTAGATGTAATCTCAGTGTTCACTTTAGATACCTGTTTTGCAGAGCTCTCTTTCTGATTAATGGTACACATGGGCTGAATCATAAACCTTGGTCAGATGTTAACTATACTGTACTTTATTTTTGTTTAGAGTATTTGCTGCTAGTAGTTCTCTTTTTGAGACTGGTAAATATTTAAATCTAAAGCTCCCTGCAAGCATTTTACAAAGTATCTTTTTTTTTTTTTAGGGGAGGAATTGGCACTTTTTTAAAAATCAATGAAATCATAACATATTCCCCCAGTTTACATTAAATCCAGAGACTTTTACAAAACAACAGAAAAGGATAGAAGAAAATGATCAAAGAAAAAGATCTTTAAAATATTATCAAACATGGCCAGTAAAACGTGCCCCACCTCCCAGCTTCTATACATTTGCCTTTATTTTGTCTCAATATTAAGATTTTTATGCATTAGGAACATCCATAAAACATTAGCTTTGTTTAAAAGAAATATTGACATGCAATTTTTTAGGCATTTCTGTCTATGCCATTATTAACAGCTAGCAAGTAACAAGTATTTGAGATTTGTCTGCTTGTCCTCTTTTCTTCTCTGAAAGCTTCATTTTTCAACCATAGAGAAACAATATCTGACACCCTACTAGTTTTAAGGAGAAACATCATTTACAGTTTCAAACTCAAGGTCGGTTAATTAAGGGTAATTTCATTAATTTTAGGTTTATTCATGCTACAGTCCATGAGAAAACCAACCACGTCACAATTAAATACTGCAGTTTTGTAGCTTGCTAATTTCAGCAAATGGAAATAAACAGTTGACACCTGCACTAAGGTAATTAAACTGGTTTCCATTGGGGCTACAGTTCAATTCATGGTTTCATTTTTCAGAGTTGTTAGTGAGGACTTTTATGGACTTTCTTTCATTTGCAGACCCCATATATGTGGATAAAACCTTATCATTGAATGATTCCCCTTTAGTGGGAGTGAGATTGCAGTCCTGCCATTTTTCTCTCAGAAATCATCTTTACAGATTGAAGAACTATTATTTTGATAGAAGAGAGGATAGACTGATAGTCTACTAAAAGCAATTTAAGACAAGGAACATCCTAATTTTATTGAAACCATGTGATTGGTGTCATCGTAATCAATGCAATAGAAAAAACACTATATATTAATTTAGTGAACAAAATACAGGACATTAGACATATCACTGGGAAACAATATCCAATACATTAAAGAAATCATTGGTCAATGCTCATTGATCAATGATACAAAAATACTGTATCATATTTTATACAGAAATAAAAAAAAAAAAGTTTCCACAATATTTCCATCAAAATGAGTCTGAAAAATCAGCAGTTTTACTCAAAAAACCATTAGGGTCAATCTGTGTAATAAAGTTATTTCCTTAGACTTGTTTTATTACCAGTTATTACATATTAATAACTATTATTTGCCATTATTCTTACAAATAATTAGAACAAGCTCTAATATTGTCCTTTCCTTTATGTTTTCTCCTTGAGCTTCTTAAGGTATCATTATGAACTTTCCTGAATTCTTTCACAATGATTGCCACCTTATTTTTAATTTTAAGTGCTGTAAGTGCCCATTTAAAGACATTTAAAGGACATTTTGTCAAGTTATGACTAAAGATTAGCCTGTGTGTTCAACTAGAAAATTCTAATAGGTCTAAATAATATCTCAAGAGGAAAGTAGTGTGACTAACTGGAGCCCAAAGCATTGTTTGTTTTGAAACTTAACTCCTAGAGACATTTTGGCTGACATATTCCCATCTTACTCACATCTGTGCAGATAGTTGCCTGAATTAAATAATAATAACAAAAAAAGATATTATGGGAGAAAAATAAAAATATGAATAAAAGAAAGAAGTTAACATTTGATTAACTTTTTTGCCTGTTACAAATTAAGCAATTAGAATAAAACTAATAATCTAACCCATACCTCTGATTCATACACCTTACCATTAACACTAAGCACCATACTAACAGAGGAGTATCCTATGGTATTCCGGGCAACACATTCATATCGACCTCCATCAGCTGTTCCAACATCGCGAATGGTAAGAAATCCCTCTGGACTAACATGAAATTTTCCACTCTCAGTTACCTGTACTCCATCCTGCAGCAAAGCACAATGTTTAGTTATATTAAATGCTCTTTGGTTTCAAGCTTGATTTTTTATCTTCTTTTTCTCTTCTATTTTTACATTTTATTTTATATTTATATTTTGTATGCCAAGATAATAGTCAAATAGGTTTAGAGAAACTCATATAAAAAACTCACATGAAAAAACTCACGCACTTTTATGTTGATAGAAGAACTTGCATGTAGTTCTAAATTGTACAGTGTGTTTATTTACTTTTAAAAAAGTACCCATTATTATAAATCAAAGTATTTTAATAGTTATAGGTCATCATCACATAAAACTTAAGACCCCAAAATAAGATAGCACCTCTTGAGAACAAATATATTTGATTTTACTCAAAATTAACCAACTAAAAAACATCTCAAAAGCTTCTTCATGTGCTATGCATTTAGAACCTATATAAGGTACGTTAATATACATTTTCTAATGCTCATTAATTAAGAAAAGAAGATATTCCACAAAATTGAAGATCAATATTAGCAACACAATAAATCACTGGTAACTCTGCTAATAACTCTAAACTAAAAGTTTGGTATAACAGTTCTTGTACCAATGCAAATCAGAGCGACAGAGAGATTACCAAAGAGTTGGAACCGAAACATGTCCTGGTTAAAGTGTCAACCTAACAGTGACAAAGACTCAGCAATACAGTATTTTTTATTGCTTTATATCTATAATATCATTGAAAGTGTGAATATTAACAGGATATTCCCACAGAAATGTCACTAGGATAACAGACTTTTTAAGGCCCACATTACGAGTTTGAGCTGGTCTGTATGATGATTTGCATAACCATATATATTTTTATATAGATATATAAAAAATACAGGTTTGGTAACTACATACATGCTCTATATTAAAGATTTGCTGATCAAACATTCAAAGGTAATGCTTCCAGACACCAGAACAAGCAACAGTTTGGCAATGTGCACTTTAAATAGCAAGTTACGAAGAGATGGAAAGCTGCTACCTTTTTGCAACTGAACAAATATCTAGTACCTTGTTCCATGTAATTACTGGCTCCGGCTCTCCTTGAGCACTACATGGGATCTGCACGTTTGTGCCAACCTCCACCGTCATGTCACTGGGAACACTAGCAAATACAGGAGTCACTAGAAAAAACATTGATTAGGAATGAATACAACTTGTGCAAAAGACGAACTAAAAAGAGGACAGAAATGTTTTTATTTCTTCAGCTACCCAAAATTTCATAGTGTCTAGCCCTATTCAGTCTGCAAGTTTGTAGTTCCTTCTAAGTTTGTCTTAGAAATAAAATTCCTTATTCATGATGTCTGCTTCAGGCTGATTATTAAGTACTCAACTTCTAACAAAACATGTTAGCAATCAGAAGTACTTAAGTTCCATTAAAGCTCTGAAAAAATTTTCTCTGAACAGCTAAATCTGAACAAATTCACCAGAATGAACATCCCATCAACTACTCTTGATTTTTTTTAAGTTTCAAATTTTTAAATAGCAACAACAGAGATTTCTTAGATGATGAAAGCCAAACTTTCCACAAATTATTCAACTGGGATTCCTCCTGCCTGACTTAACAGAGCTGTTAAGCCTTCACAGAGCTCCTACCCTCTGTCACCAATGAGCCCTAGGCCCTAAAACATCCAAAAATCACCTTCAATTTCAAGGACACAGGATACACAGTTACCTAAATATAATGTGAAGAAAATCAATGCATTTTTTTAATCCTCATTTTCAGATTGTTATCCCACACTCAGATATCATGATGAGAAACACATACAAGTTTAAGAATTGTATTTCTGCTGTAACTTTTCAATATTCTGGGGGGAGTGGGAGGGGGCTTCACTGTTACAGAGAAGTATTTGACCACGTAGCGCACAGTTATACCACCAACCAAATTTGGCCCTGGTGTTAAGTTGTTTGTATGCAAATGGCTATCAAGAAACAATTTCAAAGAAGGCATCCAGAAGCAGGTGTCCAGCACTGGAGGGAAGAGAGTCTGGCTCTGTGGAGATCAGCTGTGTGATACCAGCAAACAGACATGGACCATTAATCTGCATTCGTTAATACAGATTGAGCCACAGTGACCACTGACTAGACATTCCTCAGATGAACAGTCCTTTTGTCAGAAGCCCAGAAGAAAAAGTCTTCTCTTCTTGCACAATTGAAAATAGCATTGCAAGGAATGTATGGAGAACTCCAGTTTCAGGCTGTATATGCAGCCTCCAATCTTGTATTTACTATCTACTGCTGACCAGATTTTGCAACCCAAGTTACACAGAAATCATTTTACTAAACTTTATACAAGTTCAGTGTAACACAGCTGGCTGTAAAACTTTTAAAAATTTAATTTAGTTTCATGGAAATTTAGTCAACAATTTTATATAGCTGAAAAAACACTCAGTTTTGACAAACCAATCTCACAGTACTACTCTTAACTAAGAAAAATCCATGGATTTTTTTTCTGACAAACACCTAAGCTCAGGAAGGCATTTGAGCCCCTTTTACTATAATGCTGTTTAAAATTAGATCACTAACAAGAAATGCTTTGAATTTAACATTTAATCTCCTTGAAATTGGTTAAACACAAAAGTACTTAGTTAAATTATAAATATTAATATGATTCTAATTAATTCTAGAAGTAGCTTACTTTGAACTTACTTGAAGAAAAGCATAAGAAAGATGGTCTGGACTTCCAAACTTTATCTTAAGATCACTATTTAGTTACTGTTATTTTTTTATAAAAGAATAAATCATATAAACCTCCTTCACAGAAGACAGACTGCTCAAAAGAAATGATAATCAGTACAAATACTAAATATCCATTTAGTAAAAAACACCTGGAATCTAGAAATAGATATAATGAGAATACTGATCAGAAATGTGAAATGTTACCAATACCATCAAAGTCCAGGTTTTTAAACAAAAAAAAAGCATATAGCCACATTCTAACAAGCTTTTATCAAAAAGGCCATATTAAGTTGTAAGCTTATATAGCTGCCAACTGACTTTCAACAAAGTCTACCAGGGCACACTGTTCCACATGCTCAATTAACAAAAATTAACAATAAAACACTTTACAATTCAAAACCAGCAACTTAGAATAATTTTAAAATGCAAAAAAAGTCCTGGAAATAAACCCAGCACTATTCATGCTCTGTTTCAGAAGCCTTTTTAATTCTAAACAAAGATAAACTACTTCATATTAACCATTTGTGCCACCAAAAATAATTCATTCTCAATCTTACATTTTAGGGGAAAAAAAATAAATTAAACACAGTATTGTTTGTGTTTGATTTTTCACTTTTTTCAGCAGCTACACATGGAGAACATACCTCTAGGCTGTACGGTCAGGTACACAACAATTCGTTGGGATCCGATAATATTGACAGCTTGGCATTCATACTGTCCCTGGTCATGCAGAGCCACCCTGGAAATCCTTAGGGTTCCAGAGGATAGAACTAAGTGTCTTCTGTCAACAGACAACTGGCCTCCTGAAACACAGAGCAATAGCATTTGCTCTTTATAGCGGTGCAGAACAAAGTTCCTTTGTGTCAGAAAGAGGGAAATCCAGAAGATTTTATATTTGATATAACTTGGAAAAAAATTGAAATCTCTTAAAAAAAAAGAAAAAGTTTGAAACTTTTACTTTTCAGAAGATAAACATGCAAAGCAAACAAAAGATATGCATGTATACAATCATAATCCTGATCTGTTTGTGGTAAAAATAAAAATTTTAATGTCAAGAGTGTCTAAATGCAAAGGCATCATAAGAAGAGCAGCAACAGCTATTACTGTTCACTTCGTACGATTGCCATGTGTGTAAGACAGATTCACCTCATCTGCCGAGGCCATCTACAGAATCCAGAGAAAAATGCATACAGCCCTGAAAAAACAGATTATAATAAAAATTACATAAAAAGCACATTACTGCCCGTACCATATTCTTCCTTTCTGGACTTTTCATTTGAAGTAATCTTGGTAGAGGGAGAAACATGAACATTATCAGCACCAAAACGATCAAGACTTTGTTAAAAATCTGCTTTATCTACCATAATTTACAATTTCCTAAGAGTTTTCTGCCTGCTAGAGTTATTTCATTTGATTCAATCAGAATATTTACTTAATAATACATCCAGTATGGTATTTCTTCCCACTGAATTTGGCTTAAGGCCTTTATATCCACAACCTGACAAAACAGTCAGCAGAGTACATGCCAGTGTTCCTGGCAATCCACATTAGGTGGCAGAAATGCAGTTATACTGATTCCAGTTACGGGTTGGACTGTTCTGGTTTCTAAAGAGAGCACAGCCCACTTAATTTCAGATCTCCAGTTAATGACACTGATCTCCGTTTCTTCTGCAGTAAACGGGCAGTGGTAGGTATTGCCGCATTTAGTTTGTCTCATGTTTCTTAAACATTCATTATTAGGAATCTATTATAGAGTTGTATATTTTAGTGACTTTTTTACTCAATAATGAAAAATGCTTGGCCAACTTGCTTCTGTGGGACGCCTTTTCTAGATTGATAAGCTCCGTTTCCTTCAGAGACTAAAGCAATTGAACAAATATACACAATTCCTTTCAATGCATGAGTAATTCTAGCTTGACAGCTAAACAATTCTAATAGTTTAAAAGCAAAAATGGAACCTGCTTACCTCCTTTAGTCCAGGCAATAACAGGCTGGGGATAGCCTTGTGCTTCACAAGGGAAATCGACGGTTTGGCCCTCAATCACTGTTTTGTCTTGAGGAGTGACGGTAAACTGAGGTAGAGCTACAGAAGAGGAAATAAACTGTTTAAAAAAAACAACTGAAAAAAAATGCATCACTTTCTGAAACCACGTACTGTTTCCTGTGTGACCTGAATAGCTCATCTTGGTGGGAAAAAGAGATGCTAATGGGACTCTTGTATTGTGAGTGCTATAGGACAGCCACTTGCGGAACTGGAACATCTCCCTCACAACCTGGCCCTGGTGTCAGTGAAGGCCTCTGGGATCTACTGCCATAGATCCAAAATAAAAGTTACAGTATGACTTGTAGAATCAGACACAGTGTTCCCTGGATTAAACATACTTTCTTTGTTTTCTCTCAAAAAATCCTCAGCTAAATTGTGAAGAAAAGGCCATGTAGCCAAACCCACCCTCAGCTGCCTGTTTTCTTTTTTACATAAAAAGGAAAGCAGCAAGTGGATTGTGGGACAATTTCTGCAGTAACATCATGGCACTATCAGTGTGAGAAGTAATTTGTTCAGCTCTCAAAACACAATCATCTATTGGTGAATAACAAACAATCAAACCATATGAACAAGTTGTTTTGCACAGGTTTAAAAACAGGATTCATTAACAAAGAATTTGCAATGTAGACTGTTTGTCAACTAAAGATCTTAACATGAGAACAGAAAGAAGCTTAAATCTAAAGGTTACTCAAAATGTTTTGCAAATAAAAGTTCTGGCAGAAAACTTTTGCAAAAAATATTCTCAATATATAAATATATATATAGGAGGCTTTTGATATATTGTTCTTGAAATACTTTATATTCATACTATTGACAAACAATACCAAAATTATCATGATCACAGTAAGTTAGAGTACTTTGATTTTTTTTTTGCAAAAAAGCTGCGCTAATGCCTCAACTGGCAGAGGGATAGTTTCCATGAAACTCAACAGAAAATGTTCCCACATTCACTGAAGTGTCTACGAAAGAAAGGCAGCACAGACGTGTACTCAAAACTCCATCTCTAGGATTGCTGCCTGTTACAGAAAAAAAAATTAATCCCCCGCAAATTTGACACTATATGTTTATTCCTACAGGCAAACAAAACATAGTAAGAAATAAACATATCAAAACAAGAGTGATTAACTTCTGAGAATAATCAATTAAACCTAAGTTTCAGAGAATTAATATACAGTATCTTACTCTGAGTGATATGTATAGCAACTTTCCTCCAGACTACAGTAGAATTTCCTACACTACACTTTCCTACACTAAAATAGTTTAATTAAAAGAAAAAACTCTTTTGGTTTTAGTTTGGCTCTGACAATTCAGAAAAACAGACAAAACCTCAAAATTTAAAATAATATACTTTTTATAGTATGCTTTACAACATGTCACTCCTACTTCAACATGAACTCACCTTGGACTATGATGTACGCAGTCGCATGGATATTATCTATGCTGTTAGTTGCAAAACAGGTATACTCGCCACTGTCCTCCTGCTTCACATTTTGTATGTAAAGTCCTCCTGATGGAGTTATTGTGACACGAGGGTCACTTGGTAAAGGGGTTCTGTCGCCTTTGGTCCAGGTAATTCGTGGCTGAGGGTGCCCGGTTGCGCTGCACTCCAAGGTAACACTCTCTCCAACTAGCACTTCGGTATTTTGTGGGTGAATCACAAAACTTGGACGGGCTGTGAGAAAAGAGTGATATACCTAAATAAGACTTTTAACTCACAAAACACTAATTTAACTGCACATTGCAATAGTTAGGGGAGTCTAGGGGCTTTTTTAACAGCTCTGTTCCAACAGACTTCTAATCTTGGTGCAAACCATTCCTAACTTTAAGCCTAATCTAGCTGCAGACATTTATAAATATCAATAGATAAAAAATAAAAGCTCATATAATTGCACTGATGTTTTTTCTTAATTCCCATGAAAACAATTTTCAAACATTTTGTTCTCATTTGTTGTCCTTTATAAAGGTCTCTTCAGAGGCATAGGCACTGAGACTCAGAAAACAAACTGGCTAAAAATTGACATAAAAGCACAAAAGGACAAAATTTATTAAGCTAATTTAATAACTATTCCCAGCTGTGTGCGTGCTTTGCGGTGATATTTTAAGTTTACCTGGTGCTGAGTGTCAAAACAATATTTTCTCACAGCAAAGTTTGGAATTTAAAAACACTAGAGTTCTGGGCAGGAATTCAGTGCTTGCAAACATGAAGCACCGGCCAGACAGAGATTCAGGCTAAAAAGCTCCTGAGTGAGGATGCATGCACAGGGGGTGTCAAAGCTTTCTTAAGTGGCCTCTTCAGACATCTGTGGTTTTCAGGTATCTAGAGAGAACATTATTGCACTGAACAATAGCGCAATGCAACAACCTCTTTTCCTACCCCTTTCACAGCCAGCCTTCATGACCATCAGCAGAATTGCATACGACAATAAAGATAATCATTAACTGGCTGGCTTTCATTTTTGGCCTGGGGGTATTAAGAACTAGATCGTGAAGTTCTAAGTCACCCAAGCATGAGAAATCTACATGTTAAGAACATACAAAGCATCTTATATTTAGTAGTCTTATTATCAAAACCATTCTCTATCTGAATGCAAAATTCAGACTTGATATTCTTTACCTGGTGACTCAAAGTATCTAAGAGTAACTTCCTGAGTTTTCACTTCTCCAGCCACATTTTTTGCCATGCACTGGTAAATGCCTTGGTCTGTTTCTTGAGTATTCTGAATCATTAACGTGCCATCATCTAGCAAGTTTAGACGGGAATCTTCTTTCATACTGAGCTCATTACTGTGAAGAAAAGAATCTGCTGGAGTTAAAACTTTAAATCTCAAGCACAGAAAACTGCCAAACAAAAAAAAAACCCCAAAATATATTACCCAAATTAAATTGAAGGGAAAGAAAAGTTTTACAGTGACAAGTAAAGTAACAGAATATTTAGTTTTCTCCTAAAGAGGAGGAAAACCAAAAAATGAACCAATTTTGCTTATGGAAATATTACATCTTCAAAATGAAAAGCCAAAATACTTTTATGAGTAAAAGCTTACAAGGCAAAAAAAAAAAAAAAAAAAAAAAAAAATTGAACAAAATACACATACATGGTCTTATTTTCTTTTAAGGCTGTTCTAACTGGCAAATCAATTTAAAATGTTTCTCCTAGTTGTATACAGCGTAACTTCAACATTCAAGACTCCTTCTACTAGGAGAGGAGTTACTTGCTATATAACCATCTTTGTGCCAATGCCTGTCTGGATTGCTCAAGGAGCACTAATGATAATTTACGTATTTATAATTTGTACTGGCTTGAAACATAAGTTAAGATCAGATCTTCAGGCTCTATCATGGATACACTTCTGTGATAACAACTAAGAATAGTTAGGGGTCTTTATTAAAAGAGCTGTTTCTCACTCTATCCCTCACTATACGATGAAGGAAGCACAGAGGAGGGATGAGACCTCACCCTCCATGTACAAAACCCAGCTGGCCTGCTGATCTATTCAACATACTGCTCAACAGGTCAATGGCTTTTGACTGAAATCTTGCCATATTCAACTACCTTGCAAAGAGCTTTGCTCTCATTCATGCAGTCAGGAAACAAGCCAGAGTCAATAATCCCACAGCCCAAGCTCAGATTTCTTCTTAAAACTCTTTCATATGTGTATTCTGAATACATGTTTTCTTTGTTTATTATAAAAAGTACATGAGCCAAAGAAAATTTTAATGAAATAATTACACCATCCAAGCTCAACGCTCTGTTCTTGACATGCTCCATAAATACTGTGCCCTTGCTGCTCATGGGGTTCTCACTGACATCAACACAAAGTTACAGAATCAGGAGTCTACGTTGTTCCATTTTATCAGCAACTAACAAACTAAAATGATTCATTTGCTAATATAAAATGTGAGGGAATATATTTTCCACATCGGGTTTTCTATTTGTATAAGAGCTATTTTAAGCCAAAATCTGATTAATCCAGGTGTAAACTTACAATTCACATGTCCATAGCATGCCCACACCAGCCTAAAGGGGGGCAACAGGCTGCCACGTGGCTGGTTCAGCCCTGCTGTGCCCAGCACTGCTGGAGGGAGCCAGGCACTGGGCAGAGCAGCTGCTGAAAGATAAATGTCCTTTATAAGCCCTTCTCCTTATCCTCTAAGCAGTGAGGGGAAGCAATGGAGCAGGCTGCCCAGAGAGCTGTGCGCCCTCCATCCTTACAGGCTTTTAAGACCCAACTGGATAAAGCCTGTACGATCCTGCTTTGAGCAGAAGGCTGCACTCAAGCAAGATCTTCCAAGATCCCCTCCAACCTGAGTTTCCCTACAATCCTGTGATATAAGCACTTACGTGGTCTCTACGGGGAACCTGGAAATGGACACAACTCTCTTCTCTTGGAAAGGAGCTACACCTTGGAGCAAAGCTGCCTCCCAGGAGCTGGGGCTCAAGGAAGAGCTTCCCTGAAACCTCTTATCCAGCTGAAGTCCTTTAAAAAAGTAGCTTTTGCTCTGCCTCAAAACGTATTCAAACACTAGCTAACCCACAAATGCACCTGCAAAAAGTCCATATTATATTTCCTGGTATTTACATATAAATGATTTAGTTTCACAGCAGTAAGCAATTTTGCAGGTAATACTACAGTTGAAAATCTTACAAATAGTATTGCAGTCATAAATCAGTATCTTCTAAAATTATCAGCTCTTCAGTGTTTAGAGTTACTAATAAAACAGATCTTCATTTATTACTTCATATACTTCTTTTAATTATATGTTTCTGCTGTAGCCATTCCATACATTAGCATGTAATGCATATGGATGTGCACCCAGAAATGTACACACACTCAGACAAACATACTTACACCAGGCTTCTCTCTTCCTCTTTTAAACTTACTTGTTTCGAAGCCAGATAATTTCTGGTTTAGGATTGCCTTCAGCTCTGCAAGTGAAGTACACTGTATTCCCTGAGGTAACGTCCACATCCTGAGGCTCTGATGTAATTCTTGGCCTCTCTGTATCAACAATAAAACATATAAGGAACTCTTACTTGCTTTAAAGCTACTAAAGAATAGTAAATAAAAATATTTCCATACACCTTGTAGAAAACTATTTTTCACAAGTGTTTTAACTTAAAATATTTATATGCCTAATCAGGGTTAAATGCACTTTTCCTTATGCAAAAGGGACTGCAGGCTTTCTGACTTCCTCCATTGTTCTTTAGGATCTTTTAGCAGACTGGAAATGGATTGTGAAAATTTGTATCAGGTTTTAAAGTAGCTGGTTTATTTATTTGAACAGAGGTTCAATTTGCTTATGAAAGAAAAAGTTTAAAGCAACAGGCACAAGTGCCATTTAAAATAACTTCCTTTAGATAAGTATCAGTACCTAACCTGCCTTCTACAGAATAATTTGTCCAGCTTGCTTACTGCAGTTTCCATATTCAGGCTCCTTAGATGTGCAGAGAGCTGGTAAGGTGCCATGGGAATTATTCTTGCAACAAATACCATTTTTACTATTTTTTTCAAGAACCTTGTAGATGCCTACAGTCATAATTCTCATGATCAAAATTATAATCAATACATAACCAAAAGGTCAATTTACTTAATTTAGATCCTGTCTTTGGCACGTGGCTGGGCAGGCAAGTGCTCATAGCTTGATGAGAAATCTGCATTATGATTTTGGAACAGAAGAAGTGTGGGGCTGAGCCCCAGGGTGCCCATGGGGCCAAGTCATTGCACCACTAGACTGAAGGAATACAGACAAACAAAAGAATTATAATAAAAATGCTTCAGTGTCAGGAGATCTCAGTTCCTATTCTTGTAAGTATAACTGAGGAAAAAAGAAATCCAGTGGTGCAACCCCAATTCCAATAATATCAACAAGAGTTTTAACAGTAAGATATATGAAATCAGGAGCAGCTCTGTACAGCTTCTTTCTTCATTTTCCCTTGTGCAGAACACAGGACACCAGACTATATTAACATAACACCAAAGACCATAGCTGACAACTCTTTTATGACCAAACCAAAAATATAAAAAAGGAAAAATAAACTCTTTCCAGTTAATAACACTTAATTCCCCACGGAGAAATTTCAAACATGACTCCATTTGTTTCATTAGAGATAGGCTGAGGGGTAAAGGCAATCAGTTCTGTCAGCAGCAGACAAAAACTGAGAAGAAACACAGGGGAATTTCTGGAAATAACAAATATTGACCAGAGGTGTTCAGCATTATCAGAGAGAACAGAACAACTAATTCTAACAACAACAAAAAAAATACAGTTTAGGTACGTTTAACAAATTAAAGAAGCCACCAGGAAGTGGCAAACCCACCACAATTAAGTTCTTCTGGTGTTATCGTGGCCACTGATCTCCCTTGGATCCTTCGTGGATATTCACAAGTAGCTGCTGCTTGAGCATTACCCGACTCTGCGTACGTCTTCAACAGCTCTGCCAGCCACAGGATTTCACAGTCACAGTGAAGAGCGTTGGAATCCAAACGCCTGCACAAAACAAGAAGCAGCCCCAGCCCCTGTTAGCAAACATCCACTGTTTTGCTAGGATCAAAGAGGTTCAGCAGTACCTTTATCTGTGAATACAGACCACGGGCAATACGGAATACAGGTGATGGTCACCTGCTTATATGTATTCTGGTAGTCTTTATTATAATTCTCCCTGCATTTTTTTCTGCGTGTTACCTATTAGTATAGTAACTTCACAGCTAACCTGACATTTTTAAAACTTCCCATTTTGCTGATTAGGGAACTGAGGCAAAGACCCACAGCTTTATTTAAGCATTAAGCTCTCGTTGAGTTCTGTAGGTCAGTAGCATCGTAAAACATCTGCCTACTGCAGATAATAAGAACCCATAAATTCTGTTGACTTTCTTTGCAGTAGTGAAGGGCCTTGTTCCTACATGGAGCACTGCACTGTCAGGTGGAGGGTCCTGTAGGAAAAGAAAACATTAAGTACAGAAATCTGTACCATAAAATATATCTATATAGAGACTGGAAATAAAATTGCACAGCAAAGCAAACTTCAGTTTGGTGTATCCTCGGGGGTAGTAAACTTTTTGATCATTTTGTCTTTTTATATTTTTTAACCTCTTGTATAAATGCCCAGATACTATTTCTTTCCTGTTCTCCTATGAAAAAAAAAAGTTACTGTAAAGTAACTGTAAAAGTTACTGTAAAAATGTCTCACATTATATCAGATGTAACTGGTAGAATTTAAATCTGGAGCATGAAAGTCACAATGTGACCTTCAAGCTGTCCCAGGTCAGCTAGTCCCAAATCAGCCCAGCCCTGTGTCCTGTTCCACTAACAGCCACTAATAAAATTCCCCTTTACCTAGGAATTACGTGAAGCATCATCCCTTTCTCTTCACTTGAACTCTACAAGAATTTAAGGGAGGTATAAATGAGGCAGCTACTACTGGAAGGTGCACACATCATCAAAGTTCACTTCATTCTGTCTTTCACTCACAGTTAAAGGTATGGTTTCACAACTGCCCTAAACCAGCAGGACCACCTTTGTGCTACATCCCTCACGATCTCTGTCCTGGTGTCTTGCTGACCAGCACACGCTCCTCAGTCCTCCTGGAAGGGGGGGTATGAATGCATGACTGCCTGTCTCAAAACAGCAGTCTTGGATCATTTAAAGAATGCTTATCCTAGATCAGGGGAGATCTGGGAGTGAGGGATAGAAAACCCTCTGAAAGTCACCTTACTATGGTACACCCATTGAGTTCAAGTTTTCAAATGCTACTGAGGGGACTGAAAAGCCTCTCATTTTCCAAGACTAGATTTCCTCTAATCTCCCAAACATTCCAAGAAGAACTGTCTTCTGGAGTTGCTTTTAAAACTAATACTTACATTCTTAAACAGTTGAGCATCTTTTCATAACCACGTTTGTAGCAGCAGATAAGGGCAAGTAAAGCAATTAAAAGAAAATACCGAAATAATCAAATATTGAGAAGCATCATAGAATGATCACACAGTAAGACATAGACAAAAAATAAAAAAGGAAAAAAAAAACTAAAAAACCCAACCAAACAAAAAAAAACCCCAAAAGGACAAAGAAAAACCCAAAGAAAGATCCATGTATATTATTTATGATACAAAACAAGACTATATGATTAGAAATAATTTCAAGACAGGAAACAAACAAAAGGATTTAGTCACTAAAGACAGAAGGATATGAAGTAATGGTCTCTATGTATGTAAACAACTGGAGCATAGCTTAGGAAAAATAATTTAATAATTAAACCAATTACACAATGAAAGGCATCTGCAAGGAAGACAAATATTGTAAGATGAGATGCAGTATAATTAGATTATTTAAATTTTCTTTAGTTCAATAATAATTCAGTTTACTTACAGTCTCTTCATAGATTCTAAGTGACTAAATGTTCCAGGAATCAAATGAGCTATTCTGTTGTTATGCAAAAATCTGTTAAAAAGCACAGAAAAATGAATGTAAAAATTCCAATTTTGAGATTCACTCATTTCATTTACATTCTTTTGAAAGGCCTTTAAGAGAAAGTAATTTACAAAACAAAAAAAAATAATTGAACAATTTTCAGCAATTCATTGGATGCTAGTTTTTAAGCAGCCTCCAAGGTGTATTTGGTGTGTCCATACGGAGAAAAACAAGCCATAAAAAGAAAGAGTAACCAAAAGGAAAAGATTTCATAAGCGTTCAAATTAAAAAAAAAAAAAAAGGTCATAATATAATTCTTCTACTTCTTAATTCTTAACATTTATTTTAGGCCAAACATTGATCACAGCTCTTTGGGAAATAGTTTAGCAACAGAAAAACATACCACAGGCAGTGCTCACTTCTGCATGCCTCTAAGGTCAGCCTGACCAAAGTGTTCTTGGCAAAGACTATGTAGCAGTTACAATAAAAAATTTAGATTAAAAATAATCTACAGGACTGATAAAAATATTATTTTC
>BJBW01003633.1:0-42859 GCA_004320125.1 Scolopax mira
GGGTGACAGAGCCCTGGAACAGGCTGCCCAGGGAGGTTGTGGAGTCCCCGTCTCTGGAGATTTTCAAGACCCGACTGGATGCAGTCCTGAGAGGCATGCTCTGACATGCTCTGGGTGGTCCTGCTTTGGCAGGGGAGTTGGACTAGATGATCTCTATGGTCCCTTCCAACTCCAAAAATTTCAGTGATATTCAGTGATAGTTCTCTGGGTAGTGGTAAATTTCTGTTTTATTTTCTAGTTTGGAGGGCAGTGTCTTTCTGTCATGCATCATTATGAAAAGACCCAATAGTTGTAAACCCTTCTCTTCTAGCTCTGTGGGAGGTTGATTTTCATGACATCCTTTATCCTCCGAGTAAGCACCTGTTTAGCCTGATTATTGCCTTGATGTTTATCTAGATTATATCTAACGTGAAACGTTATCTCAGCTGCAATAATGATAAAATAACTGTCTACTTGTCTCATAAATATGTTTTTGAGCAATGACATTCGTTAAAAAAGTTTTTAACATATACTGAGTTTCAATGGATCATCAATTAGTCTGAAATTCTAGCTTTTATTCATACCTCATAATTACCCTTAATTTATACAGCTCATATATTTTTCAAAAGCTATGAAAATATATAAATGTGTGTTCATATATATATATATAATTGTAATATTACCAAGAGGCAAGTTCAATTTTATAAACTTACATTCACAATTTAATGAAAAAACATTTTTCTAAATTGGATTGAGTATAACATTAAAGCCTCTAACAAATACTATCCAGAGGATTATACACTATGATTTTTCATTCACTTAACATTGTGATTTAAACAATATTAACCATCATATCATTTCATGTTAACAGAAAGACAATCAAGATGAAATCTTAATTACTAAAGAACTGTCAAGAGACATTTACAATTTCATACTGTATTTTATAAAAGTAATGATTGTCCTATTACTTATGCTGTAATTTCCCTTTCCTGACTGCTATAATAGTTTCCTTAGTTATTAAACACTTATTTTCTCACTACCTGCCAGTATAGGTGGCCTCATTTAGAGAAACTGAAAGAACGTGAAAGAAGAGAATTAGGAAGAAAAAAATTAAGGTTGGAAATAATTAAAAATGTAAAATAAAAATCCAGGTGATGTGGTAGAATAAAGTATATGTATGTAGCATGATTTTGTTTGAGAAATGCTTAAAGGAAGATGAGAAATTATTAATAAAAAAATGTATTATCACGTAAATATAAAATACAAACCATGACTAAAAATGTGAATATTTTGTCAACAATATACAGCTGTTACAGTAATATGTAATATATTTTTTTACATAAAATAGGTTGATGTTTATGTATTGGTAAGATCTGTTTCTAGAGATAGAAAAATCTAATGCTAACTTTCCAGGACAGTGCAAACAAAAGCATCTAGAAAAGATGCAACAACGTACAAATTTTCATATCAAAACTGATATCAATGTAAAATTGATCATTTCATACACTGTTCAGAGAAAGGTTGAAATAACACCCCAAATATTACGCACCTAACTTGTTTTGGAACAATACCCACAAATGCCAGCTGGAACTGGAAAGATCAATCCTTTCATTAATAGCCACGCTAAAGTGGGCATTATTATGTCTTTAAAATGAGATACTACTTTCAGCTTTAATTTCTCATTAATTTCCTTGAGAGCATTTTTTTTTTTTCCCCAAGGGAAAGTGAAAACCTGAAGATTCTTGCCTATTCAGACCAAATAAAATTTTAATCAAGGAAAATCTCTCAGCATGCACCGGAGTCCAGGCAGATGTAAACAACCTCCAAACCAGCCAGGACTATCCAGGATAATCACACGCTTTTGGAGGAATACCTTTGAATAATTACTTTGCTTGGTTCAGAACAGAGACTTGAATGTATTTACCCTGCAAATCCAGTGAGTGGTGGAGCAGAGAATGTACATGCATGCATACACGAGACACTGGAAGGTTCCCTTCATCCCAAAAATGCAGTAGCATTTTTTTAAAACTTTGGTTTCATGAAATAGAAAAGAAAGCCCAGTAAAGTCTGAGTTTAAATTTTAATAATTTTTAAAAGAAAACCTGTAGATAGAAAAAGGTTTACTATATCCTTATTGGAAAAAAAAAAAAGCTGAAACTTCAGAAACCCTGAAAGGGTTTCTTTAGCAATAAGTTTAGGGAAAGGGGGAAATGTTCAAAATTTGCATTTCTAAAAGTGACATATTTACAGGAAAAGTGAGATTCCTACAAATTTTTTTGTAAACAGGAAACATGAAGGGCATTACTAGGATTATGACATCCTAGAAATCCATGCATAGTTGTATAAAAATTCTGTGCATCTATTCAAATTGAATTCAGCTCTAAAATTAAATTTTATTTGGCTGTCTTTATCTGCCATCATTTTTATTTAGCCTTAGTCTAATATTTCTTAAATTCATCAGATTAAAAAAAAAAAAATCACTAAACTTCGGGAATGTTCTGCTCAGAATCAATCACCTTAAGATCCCTTTTGTGGGCTGGTAGTCAAGTGACTGCTCTTAGAAATGCTTTTGCTGAGGTTGAGTCCAGTATCATCCAGGAGATAAACCAAAAATCAGTATGTTCACAACTAACACTGGCCAAATATACCGTGGATTTGTGAATTGTAGAGGAATGTAACACTCAGGACCAAATTCTGGCTACCTTGGGAAGATGAATTTGCAGATATTGCTTCCAGAAGAGATAACAGTAGGGACTAAGAAACAGAAAATGTACCAGAGATGGTGATAAAACCCAGACACATCGCTCTAAGTATGCCCAAGAGTAACTTAAAGCCAAAAGACCGGCTTGGAATTCATATGGTGTAAGCTGAGAATGTAAGATCTGGGTCATCAGATAATCATCAAGGTAGAAACTAACTGGCTAAAGGGTTTAGGAAAGATTTTCCCTTTTTCCATATGGAGATTATGCCACTGTCATGATGTCAGAAGGTTTGTGCCTTTCATTCACCTACTTCTGAAGCCGCTGGTCAGACAGAAGATAATGGATCAGAAATACACCAGGTTTAATTTAGCACACTGGATAAACCCTCTAAAATTTCTGCAGACGTATCAGCAAACACCCCCCACATATGCTATACTGCGTTATCTTTAATCTGCGCTGACCTTTTACATTGACACTTTAAGTAAGTACCAATGTCAGCAGAAACAGGAACAGATTCAAAGGTTTTAATCAAGTCTTATACAGTCCTGTAAAAATCCCAGCCCGAGACGGTCTGACAGGCTGGGCTTTAAGGAGATGGGCTCTCTGTGGAGCTCAGGAGGAGTTCTGATGGCACAAGGGCTGCCCGGTGTGGGCCAGCACGTAATGTGGAATGGCCTGGCTGTTGTCAACCACTGGCAAATCCCTAATTCTATTTAAATGTGGATTTCTGGCCATTAATTCCAATCCCCAAATCATAAGAGCCCACAAGGTGAATTTGTGAAGCATTTCAGCGTTTAGTACCGGGCTGTAAACAAGATGCTACGCACCATGAAACGGTAGGGTTTTGTATTTTGCTGTTGAGAAATTTTCCTTTAAATAGAGGTTTATGGGCATTTCAGTTGCAAGCCAACAGAGGGATGTTAACATTCTCACAGGGGTGTGCGAGTAAAAGTAATCACTAATAACACTGAGAGAATATCAGTAACTGTCATTCAGGGGAAGTTCTTGCCCTTCCCCCTTGCGTCCAGATTTAAATACATCATCCTCTTTACAGTGGGATTTAAAGCCCATCAATACATCTCTCACCTTACAGACAGGCTGCATGCTGGGCTGGTGTCTCCCACTTCTTCATGTCGTAGCAGTTTCACAACTCCTGGTGATTGGAAACAAGAAAGTTTAAGGATGTTCTCCCATTTCAGTGTGTAAGACTTGAATTAATAACAATGAGCTCTTTGTGCTGAATATTCACAAGAAACACACTCAAACCCAAAAGGTTCACAAGATCCTTGTCTGAATTTATATCTTCCCCTGAATTTTAAAATATCTTGCCTTATATAAAGTATATGATCCTTTTCACCTCCAAATTAACAAAATATGGTAGGAAAAGTAGAACAAAGCAGCTTTGCAAACAGCATTTCATCTAATAATGAGCTGTAACAGAAACAGCCTTTACTGAGAAAATCTGGGTTTAGGTTTTTAGACTCCTTTATTATCCATCTGTTGCACTCAGTTATCATTAACTTAGTATTTGTCAAGACCCATTAAGACCAATTAACATGTCAACAAGTATAGATAATACAGTTAAATATCCATCTAAAGCCCTTTCATACTTGCACAGAAGCCAGCAGCAGAGACAGGCACATGTACTTCCATGGAGGTACATGCTTAATTAACAATGACCTGGAAGTGACATTTATACAAGGCAGTATGTGAAATTTGGATTATCAATCACGGGAATAATTCTGAGCTTTACATGGAGGTTTATGAAGATGAACAACATAATATAAAATCCTTGATGACTAAAAGTAAGTGTTGTTTAGTTAAAAGCTTTAGTGTTGTTTTAACCATAATATTGAAGGATGCAAGCAAGATGAACCACAGTGAATTAATTAATACCTTTTATTAGAGGGGTCAATAGGAATGGGAATAGGCAAGGGAGTACTTCTGAAAACTGAAGTTCAATAAAAACCCCCCAAGACCTCTAAAACCTCCACCAAACCAAACCAACAAACCACAAAAAACCCCTCAAACACAACACCTCACAAACTCCAACTCTTGAGATTTTTATATTTATGCCCAAACCTGTATCCAATTTTACTCGTGGTACATCTTCGTGGTATCTGCTTTTTGCCAAAACATAAATTTGTACTTAAATATCTCTCTCTCCACTGGGCACCTCTTCTCTATTTATATGCCTTTTAAATGGCTTTTAAAAGTCTTCTGTTAAAAAATGGTCTGTAACAATATAAAACCTTAAGTAAATTATTTCATTTGTCTAGCAGTAGTTCAATTTGCTTGATACACAGAATGATCTTCTGGTAATTCTAATAGAAAAACTTGTTTTCTTCATTCTTAAGTTTACATGTTATCTGCTTAGAAGGAGACTTTAAAACTAATATAACCTAGGCAGGAATTACCCAGACTACAAATCTGCCCCCTTTCAGAGCAAGACATACGCTTGAAAACAAATATTTCAGAAAATTATAATACTGCAAACAAAGTTAACATTGAAAATGGGGAAATACGTTTTAATTTAGCCTAAATTTATCAAACATAAAAGAAAATCACTTGCGACATAAGACCAGCAAGACTTACAAGGGGAAAAACGAAGGAATGAGAGACCTTAAAACACAAAATTATTTAGAGCTTCCCAAAAAGTATCATTACAAAAGCAATACCCCAGGGTCACCCCTGTGGTAGAGCACTCAATTTTTTCCTTAAAAGCATTTGTCTCCCTTTTTATTTATTTTTTAAAATGGGGACTTCAGAGGCAGTTGTTAAACTAAAAACATCCCTCTAGGTTTGGGATGGAACTAAAAAACAAAATCTTCCTCACTGTAGAGCAATATTACATTTCCCCCCCTTGCAGACTTATTTCATAAAAACGTCAGCTATTAAGTTAGCATTATTTAAAGGGCTTTAGGTTGTAGTTGCTGAATGCAATCTAAGCTATATCCATAAAGGTCTGACATTGATCCCTGGTTGTATAAAACATGATACAGAGAGGCACTAAATAAATAATCTGTATACTGCTTCCAAAGCATCTCTATTTATCACTGCATTAATGATAAGGATCTGATTTAAAGTGAACCCCAGCGAGGGTCAAATACGAGCACAAGCTGTAATATGATCTGCAAGAGTGCTGATAACCTGAAACAATATGAAGAAACCCTGTCAGATAAATAAAACAAACCAGTTGTCCATTAAGCAGCTCAGATAGAGGCCAACAAAACCATAGGGATGGAACCATGACTTTTAAAAATTTATTTATTTATTTTATTTTTAAAGAAGCACAGAAAAGGTTTTTTCTGCACCTGAAGATCAAGCCAGGCTAAAGCTAAGGAAATAACAATGCACAGAATAGCAAAGACTGATCCTGAAAAAGTTCATGGCCACTCATGAGAAACAGTTTAGATGTGCCCTTGCAACTCTCGGAGACCTCAAGAATTACCCTTACTCTCTAAATAATCAAAGGCAACTGTTTTCAAGGCACTACCAAATGTCTAATGTAAGCATCCCAGATTCATATGAAAACTGAATTTTTTAGGTATAGATATATTAATTCATAAAAATCTTGTAACACAAATGAAATTATCTCTTGACTTACTGTAGAAAATTCTCACTAATCCTCTGAAAAAAACCCTAAAAGTTTTAAAGGCCTGTTAAAAAACAGGGAAAATTTTAATTTGATTAAAATCTGTCATAAATATATGAAAACAAATAAAACCAAAATGCAGGTTGCCTGATTGCCCTCTAGTGAAGCTCCATCCCAAGGTGGAATTTTGTCTGCCTTGCATTCTCATAACACAGGGGCTTCTTTGGTTTGGTTTCTAACGTTGCTTCCATCAGGACTATCAGCTAAAGCAAGGAGAAGCTCAGGACTGAAACTCAGGAAATTCCCATTCCACACCCATTCTGCTGCCCTAAAACCTTCATTATGCTTAAGGATGAGAAACTAAACAGCTATATTTTGATCTTTTTAATTGTTTATAATTTTGTTTTGTTTGCATTACGGTAAATAAGCAACATCCCATCACTTCAGGCACAGTTTGAACAAACAAGAACTCTTTTGCCCTGAAGACCACACAGATGAAATGTCAGGAAGGGAAACCAAAGCACTGATAATTTATCCTGGCCTCATGGCCATCTTAAAATTTAGAAGGGCTCCCAACTGGTGGTTAATAGCTCTCCCTGATGTTAGAACTACTTTTTTATTTCTTATTTAAATGATGATTAGTTTAAACAAATAATCTATTTTTAACAGTGCAGCTTTATTTATTTTATTGATTTATTATGAATCTAATGTATATACAGAGGGCACAGCATTAAAATTATCAATGGATTATTTGTACTGGATAGTCTCAAACAAGCTGAGACCACACTTTAAAAGAAGAAATAATAGTAACTATTGTAGAAGAAATTTGCATTAGTGGCTCCCCGTAAGGTTTTATTCTACTAGAGACAATATATTGTGTTTAGGTAGGTGGAGAAAACATTATCAAATTTTATTCTCTTTCTGCACACCATGGTCTCGTGTTTTTCTTTGAGTTAGGTTTCTTTCCCCTTCAATTCTATGCAGCTTTACACAAATAAATGAAATAAATGTATTCTATTCTTTATGAAAGGTAGTGGAGAGAAGCTACAGATAGAGATGAATATATATTTGCTAAGCAAAAATGAAAATTCCTGTTAACTTTTCTTCTTCTACCTAGCTTCACTAGTGAGAATGAAAACAATAATTAGTAGAAAGAAGAAAGAAGCTAGATACCTACTTAAAAGAAAAGATATAAACATTAGAAGTTATAAAAAGTAAGTAGTGAAGAAAGAATTAGGAAAACAAGAAGGTTGTGAGCAATGGAAGCCATTTAGAAATCAAAGTACATCAGCGTGTACTTTCAAAAGGGACTACAATGAAGAAAAGACAGATATTAAATGCTTGGAAGAAAGAATATAAAAATGTGTTTACATCTATGCTTTCATGTAACTGGTAAGTACATATTTTTATGTTGTTTATATGCTTGCCTGAATATTTGCACACACAGTGTGGTGGTCAGGTATTAAGAGATGTTCATAACTCAGTTATGAAAATCCGTTTCTGAAAAGCTGAATGAAGAAATCAGACTCTGGGTTCCTAGATTCACATTGTTCAGCTTCAGTTATCGTGTACAGAAAATTGTATTTTATCAGGACAGCAGCAGGGGTAGAAACAGCATTTTTAGGCTGCATTGCCATGACCCAGGCAATCACTGCTGAAAAAAACACGGTCGGATGGACTATTTCATCATTTGGTTTTGCACTTAAATTTCAAGTACTTTTAGAACCTTAATAATAAATAAATTAATTTAGGGCATATATAGAAGAGAATAGGTTTATTCTTAAGCACTTACAATGTGGTAATAATGCATAGCCAACTAGAACTCTGGCTAATGAAATCCCCTACTGAAAAACATGGATGTGAGTAGCTTGGCTTTTACATAACGCCTAAAATTCTTGGTAAATACCAAATCTCAGTCACAGAAAGGTGAAAAAGAGATTCAAAGGAATATAAGAAGGAGATGCAAACTAGCCTCATAATTGCAATCTCTGCCATAATTATTAAAAATATCGTAGAATCTAACATTTCATAAAAATAACTACTTTAATAAGAATATTGATATTTTACAAAGTGAAACTGATACCTCTGAAATGATTTCCAATTATTTTGAAATGTTTAACCTTGAACTTCCCTGTAATTTCACTTTACCCAACTCACGCATTTGCTTAAATTATAAACTTGACGGTTAAATTAACGGTTCTAATTAACTTAGAATTCTAACTAATTTTCCAAACAGTCCCTCTAGGTTTTTCAACCAGGAGATGCAGATACACTGCCCTATTGAAATCAATGATAATGGAATCCAATTGTTATGGAACTGGTAGGAACTGGTTTTTCTCAAGTCTGTGGGTCTAACAGAATCTTTTCCTTTTTTATACCAATATATATTATAAATGGAAAAGGAAAGAGCAATTCCCAAAACACTTTATTTGACAGTCAAATGTCAAATGACAACTTCTTAGCAACAAGTTTTCTGGTGAAACAGGAGTTAATTTTGGCCCTGTTGGTGCATTATACTGGTACCAAACAATTCACTACATTCAAAAGAGATTAAAAAAAAAAAAAGGTTTTTATATTACTGGAACAGACAATTCTATGTTTGCACCATAAAATGTACCAGGAAATTTTACATTCTGGTTCATTCCAGATTGATGCTCTGTGATATAGAAAAAAAAATAGCATGTGAACGTTTCAGTCACCTAAGTTGTATGAAACCAGTATTTTGCCACCTGGAATTTTGTGCTGCTGTGTGAGACGGGCCCAGTATGTGACTGGGGCAAAAACAAACCAAAGCTTTTTCTACAAGGTCACTATTAATTACCCTTTTGTTCTGCCCACTCTCCATTTCTCTGAAGTGAAACTATGTTAACAAGATGATTATATACCTGTTTCAAGGGATAAAAATAGTTTATTGTCTCAAGCTCCATTAGAACTGCCCGCTCAGGACTCGGACAGGCTCTGCAGGTCTCTCTCAAAGATTCACAAACATCTGGTTTTCCAAGCTTCACACTGAATCTTCCACTTCCAGACCTTTTACAGAACTGCATGCAGTTCATTTCAGTTCTATGAATCAGGAATTATTTCATTAAAATATCCACATAACGTAAATTTAATGAAAAAATTTTCATTTTAAAAGCCGGAGAAAATATTTGAAATAGATTACTGTTAATACAATAAAAATAAATATTTGCACATTATTCTTGGTCTTGTCTTTTTGCAGCTCTAGACAATTGTGTAGCTGTAATTTTGTGAATCACTTTTAATATGTATTTAGGCAGAACGCATTGGAATTTCTTGATGGCTTAGGAAGCCAAAATTTTGCATATTACAGGCCAATTATATGATTGCTCCTGAATGACTAAATATTATTACAAAATCTAAAGTAATCAAGCATACAGTATGCTCTTAGTGTTTAGCATAAGAGGGATGCCTTCACTAAATTAAAAGATTTATCTATGATTTGAAAGTGGAAAGCCTGTTGGAGGGTAATTTACAGTTATAGAGGTAATTAATACAATATACTTGAGATTCTCTCTGCCTCCATGCCTTGGTAACAGTACAGCCCTGTGGGCATCTGCTGGGAGCCATATCCCCTGTTCCATGGGGTGCCTGATGCACCCAGGGAAGCACTGCCAGGAGGGGGCAAAGGCAGGAAGCCTCTCATGGCCTTTTATCCAATATCCCTCCTAAACATCTCTAAAAATTGGAGGAGGACAACTACCCAAAGGTCAGCCATTTGTTGAATTTAATGTAGATAAAGTTAGGTTCCTTTTCCTCCATCCACCCAGCATCCAGGCACATAGAGGATCCAAACCAATACTGAATCCTGTACTTACTTCATTGCACATTTAGCCCTGGTTTTCCCCACCAATTATCACAGCTCCTGTCATACACACACCCCTACGGTTTTTGCTTATTATCTTTATGTAGCAAGATCTATGGCTTGCAGAAAAACTTTTTTCTTACAATTATGCTATACTTCAAAGCACTCACCAGTCTAATTTCCTCCTGATAGAGGTGCCCTGCATTGCCTAATACTTTTAGAAAAATTCATTTATTACTTTACCACTACTATGAAAAGTCAGGCCATAAAAGCGCCTAGAAGATACACTGAACTCACCCTGAAGTATTGGATCAAATTACACTTTCTCAATGACAGAAATAGTAAATATTTGATATTAAATTCTTTATTTAAGCCCAAGCCAAATAATTAATTTTGAGATATTTCTAAGGAAAACAAGGGATGGGACAAACTACCTCCACAAAGATGGCAAAGAGAAAGTTGTCATTTTTTCTTATTTATTTTTCCCTTCTCTCTGGGAAAAGAGACTAAATCTCCCACTTCCTGAGAATGCCCCAATTATCCGGTTGTGGTGTTTAGCTCCACCTCTTGCAGATTTTGGTGCCTGCTCCAGTAAATGTTTATTTTGATTAGGTAAAAGAGGGTCCTGTATCTCCAGCCCAGGGCAACCCCTTGGAGCTAAGAAGCGCATGTTAAATCCGCCTAAACAAAAGCAAGCTGAATTTTTAATCTTTTGAGAAAACAGCCAACTGATAAGAAATAAGAATTATAGCAAATTAGTTTTTGACCACCGATTCTATGTTTTTTCCAGTTACTGTAACGTTCAAATAAGTTCCAAGAGCTCTGTCGCTAAGGCAGTTGAACTCTGCATCTCTCCAAAAGGCTGCATACCATTCTTGTTCTACTGTTGTAATACTTGTGGCAAAAAGGAATTTAAATCATCAACCACCTAAAATAAATGTTGAGTAACTTTATCAAAGAGAACGGACATTTGTTTGCCACACAGCTACAAATCTGACCCGCTGACATTTATCAAAAAAGCTACTTTGTATTTTCTGCGCCGGCAAGAAATCCCATACTGTGTCACGCTGCAAAAGTAAGTCAGCCCCGGATTAACTTCCATATGTTCTTTTAATTGATTTAACAAATATAGATAAGATAAAGATACTTATGCGGTATTCTTAAAAGCACAGACTAAGACCTGGTCACCTTCTGCAGCTTCCCAACACAGACCTTTGTGCGCACCTCTTGAGAGAGGAGCAAACCCAACAGCTCCTCTGCAGGAATTCATAGAGGAGAAGAGAGGATTCAGTTCTTTTATAAAGTTATATCACAATCATACAACTTCACAAACACTTCCATAGTTGCTTTCTTCAACAGTTTAAAATAATACTAGCAGAATGTTTACAAGGTTAATTGCTACAATTTCACTTCTATGTGGATTTATAATCCGTTTTAATCTCTCACAGAACACACCCTTTAAAGCTGGAATCGGCTTTCTAGACACCCCCAAGAACAAGAAGCCTTTAAAAGAATATTTTACTGTCCCCTTTGCAGAAATGGTCACTCCCAGACTGACTAGTTTTCAGTTTTAATCTCTGAATGGACGCAGGCATTTGTTTCTTTTCGGTCATACCACATTACATGCTGAGACAGTGACGATCTGTGGGAATTTAGTAACCCGTTCAGAATTCTACATTTTATAAGAGAGAAAATGTCAGATGTGGTCAAGCTTCCTACCCTTTTATGGCTGACCTTTATTATTCACTCCTGCCTCTTACTGCCTACACCTCCTGAGCAAATGTTCAAAATTCTATTCAAATTGCAGAAGCTAACTTCCTCTGCGGAGAATAATGCAGATTCAAAGGAGGACAAGTGTTGTTTATTAGCAATTACCATGAAAGTCCTTCCTGTAATTAACCTCAGCTTCATGGACGCTACTATTTGCACTTCAGCTATCTCATAAACAGGGTTTCCATTATTGTTAGGGAAGATGAGTCACTGCAGAAGAATGCTTATCTCAAGTCAGTTTTAACTAGCTTTTGTCTGCATGAGATATTAGTCACTGGTACCTACAAGATTACAAGAAAGTCTGAATTCGGGCTTCTTTTTACTCTTCCCCTTCATATATTCAGAATGCACCCGGGCTGAGAAGTATATAAAATTCTCTTTTCAGTTAAGCATACGCTTTGCCTGTATGATCACTGAATCATAACCAAGAAGAATTCCAGATTCTGCCCAGCTAATGGGAGGTCTAAGACGCTGAATAACCCAACGTTTGCTCTGTAGGCCGTAAAGAGACAATGGTGAAGGATTTGTTTTAACATTTTTCAAGCTCTCAGAAAGAGCACAGCTACAAATCTGTGCAGCGATGTATGCCTTCTGCCTGACAAAAAAACAAATCCCAAACAGCCCCCCACTTCATTCACAAAACACAACAAAATATGAAAATAGCACCGCAATGCGCATTCCTAGGGCTGTTGTTTTGTACTTCACTTTCTATTTATAATAGAACATTCTAGACATTAGGAGATGTTAATGAAAACACTTCTCACAAGCGGAAGATAAATGTATCTCAATTCCTTGAAACTAAAAAGGCTAAAAATCCAGTAGCCCTTATGACCTAATCCTGCAAAACTACATGCAGGCAGGATTTTCATATCCCACCACTGGTTTTAACAAGAGACAATCTGCAGGAAACTACCTGCAGGTGTTCACCACAGGGCTGGCACCTTCTGAAGGGTGCTCAAGAGCATCTTTACACGTTGTGCAGAAGCAAAATGAGTACAAAGTTAAAGCTTTACTAGTAATACAGCATTAAACAGCATAGTTGTGATTCTTGCTGTATCCTAAATTAAAATCTGATTAAAGGGGCCAAGCATTTACCTTTACTATTTAGCTATCAGGCGATCCAGCAGAACCCTCAGAAAAATAAAAACACTAATTAAGACTAACTGGGACTTGAAATTCTTCCCATACTCACTGTTTGAGTAATTTCATTTCACATTCCCAAGTGCTAATTCCAGAGAGTTACATCAAAGCCTGCAGAAATTTCTATAAACCATAAGGTCAGAGATGAGAATATTCCTTTACTTTAGATGGAAGTTTATTGGGCATTTCTCATTTTACTGTTATTTTTCTCTTGTGGGAGATGCTAGTAACAGCAAGACAGAAAAGAAGACCTGTATTATTGCATGCAAAAGCATCTATGTTTGTACATCCACTTCACTGCAAGGGTAAGTTTTAGAAAAAAAACCCTTTTTCCTTTTTCTTGAAGCATTTCTGAATGCTGTTGGTACAGATTACATTTGACCAAAACGTGGTTGAATGCCATTCTCTTGACAAGATTTTTTTTTCAATGTATAGAGTGAACTAACTGCAGACATAAATCACATACAAGCTTGGGGTTTGGCGGTGTTTTTTTAGTTTTTGGTTGGTTTTTTTTTTTTCCTTTCCCAGTGGGAGTGGCAACTGAAATCTGGACCTTTGCCACACTGGTTGTGCAATTCAGCTCACAGTACTTATAGAGGCGAGATGGTCAGTGCACCAGCATACTAATGTACCTGACTACTAAACTGTGAGCATTTTATAAATTAAACTAAAACCACGGTTCAATGTCAGAAAACCCCATTCCACATAATTTCATGATTGAAACATAACTTCCAGTCTCACCACCTATTTCTAAGGGACAGTTCTGTAAACGCAAAAAGCACTATTAAAAGTTTTCATCTGCTCTGACAATGGCATTAAATTTGAACTTCTCAAAAAATATATCAGAAAGAGGACAAACATTTTCTATCCTTCTTTCTTTTTTTTTTTTTCCCCCCTCCATAGTCCATGGGTGTACAACTCTGGTTTTCAGTTGTGCATAAGAATTGCCTAATAGTTTGCTATAATCAGTTTCTGGTTCAGACAAAAAAAGAAATTATGTAGTAACATAAACCCAAGCCGAAATACATCAGCACTGCACTTACGCAATTCCTCCAAAACCGCAAATCTGATTTTTTAAATCAGTTCTCCTCTTTCAGGAGTTACACACTGCCATATTAAACAACTTAATTTTAACAACAACAAGAAATAAATCACAAGCTATTGGACTATAGCACATTACTATTCAGTATCACACCAAAAATTAATAAACCTACTGTATTCAATGTTTATTTGAAGGTTAAAAAGAATTTCCATATTCATAAAGATTTTAGCATAAAAATAATTTTTTTATGAAGAAAAGGGGAAAAAAAGTCATGTGACAGGGCAGGCACATTTGGAAAGGCTGCTATGATGAGCTCTACGTTTTCAGAGAGAATTAAAACATTTTTAAAAGATATGTTACTAGTTTCAGAAATCATTAGGAGTAGGAATAACTTTTTCAGCTTTAAGGTATTGACAGGGATTCTATTGAATAACCTCTGTTAGCTTTCCCTTCTGTCTTGCTTTTAAAGCATACTTAATTATAATGAAATGGTACTTTGCTCTGTCAACAAGTTGTGAAGTCACTTGCTCAACCTTTTTCCTCTCATTCCCTCTGCTATTCCTCTTCCCTGGTCCTGTTTAATTTTTTGCATTTCCTGATTTTTATCTTGGGAAAACAAAAGGCAGCTGCACTGAGTTACATGAAACAGCAAAGTGACTCTGTTAGTTAGTGATTTGCAGGTTCTAAACAGTGAGTTGTGTGAAATGAAAAGGGGAGTGTCATGTTGCAAAAACTCTTTTCTCTCCCCTTTCTACAGCTGTATTTCTAATCAGCAGAAGATACATCTTGCTTGGAGTCAACCCCCTTTCTCTCTGCACATTCTTAACCTTCTATCTTATGCATGGATCACTGGTTAGCTTAGAAATGCACAGACACAAAAGGGGGAGCTGACATGTGAGGTTTGATGGCAATAATAGCTGTTTATAAGCCTAATCCATCACATTTAGTGGACACCTCCATTTTTGTCCCTCTGAAAAGGTATAAATAATAAAATGGTATAGCTTTGGCTCAGAGGTGCCTTGGTAAATATTTTAACTATTTACAAGATCACACCAATAACAAAAGAAGCATCTGTACCATCCATACAGAGCCCTCTGAATCATTAGAATAGTACCCAGATGGTTCTTACAATTCATCAACAATAAAATGTCTTCATGACAGAGCTTTTGTGACATCACTGATATTTTTATACGCCACCGTTCAATACTCCAAACTCACATTCTTTTCCCCAAGAACATCATAGCAAATATTCTTCCTTTCTCAAGAAAAAAAAAAGAAATAGAAAAACTTAACAATAAGGATCCACACATAAAGTAGATCCAGTTGCAAGCATTCTCTCCAAATAATCAGGGATCCAGATTACTGGTGTTTCTCTTTGAGACACGTTATCTGGAACACAGCAGGGTTAGCACTGTGTCGAATCCCTTGATAAACTCAGGCCTCTGTCAGCTACTTGGGCAGTAGCAGTTGAGAGTGTTTCGTTGATTTTAATTTGCTTCTCTCAACATCCCATCCACAGAGCAGCATGTCATGCACAGTAAGAAAAACAGGAAATTCAGCAGTCACAAAATGAATCTGAGGGGGTTCCTATTTAAGATGTGACAAGTCGGCTCTGGGGACGCAGCGACGCTTACTCTCTTTCGTCATAAAGCAAAATACTTGGAGGTGGCCACCCGTAGGTACATAGACACTAGGATGGAGCTTGTTTTATCTAACTAGAGGCTTTGCCTACCTGGCTTTTAGGTGCCAAATCAAAACCAACAGGAATAAAGCAGGCAGTTTTAGAGAAGTGCTGTGGTGAGTGCCCACTTGGTAAATAACCCATGCATTTAAAACATTTCATACCAAGTCATTAGTCCCATTGAGTAATTTTAGCTGAAATTGGTAACCATTTTTACAAGTTCAGTCTCTGGTTTTTGGTTGCTTTTAATTTTATTCATGCATGTTTGATTTTTAATCTAATTCATGCATATGCTTGGCTCTAAATAGTCTTGCCTAAAGAATTTACTCAATTCCATAATATTCCTTAAACCATTAAAGTTTCAGTCACTAAGTTAAAAATCTTTCTTAAATGTTACTTCAAATGGTTTAAACTGTCATTTTACAAAATCTATAAACCAGTACTAAATCTTTACTCTCGAATTGATCAAAATCCTGAAAATAATTAAATTCCACCAGTGTAAAATGTACCCAAGCACAAACCTGTGTAAGAAACTGAACACTGGAATATGATTATATCCATTCTTTATATCCCTGCACACACTCACACACACTTGCTGAGAAAGATGGAAAAATGTGAAAAAGAAGAATGCTAATGAAGAACAATAAACCTACATATTTTTAAAACAGATATACTCCCAGATAAAGTTCGAACCACTTCTCCTTCCCAAAGATAAGCAAAATGGTATTGAAGTAAAGCAATTCAGAAGCATTCCTGAATATCAATGCTACCCCAATTCCAAAATTTGGTCAATAAAATTAACAGCCGTCCTTTGAATGGAATATCACACCTCTAAATGAGTTCAAGCTGGTGCTGTTATTGTCCAGTGGAATGTGAGATTTACATTTCACAGCTCCTCACCAAAGTAATGAATGAATCTGATCTCGTAAACAAACAATTCCAGTTTCATGTTATTTCAATGGCCCTCCAACAATGTGTGCCTCCACAAAGAAAAATATTTATCATGTTTGTGCTCAGCTCCAATTCTAAATGGGACCGTAATAAAACAACACCATAAAAACCATTTTCACAGCTGAGTTTGTAATTTAATAAACAGATGCAAACAACAGTCTTTGGAGATCAACAGTTAAAAAATAAATGAAGTAGAAGACTCCCCACATCACAATGAGAACAATTGGAATGGCCTCCAGCAATAGGTAGTAGAGTCACAAGGTATGTGTCCTTGGACTTTTCACAGGCATCAACCTTTGAAGTATGTTATCATGACATCAATGCAAATCAGTCAGATGCTTTCAAAGAAAGCCCCAAAGCGATTTGTTTTGTTTGCATGGACCTAAATATTAAATAATTACTCCACAAGCACCAACTATTTTCAGACATAGTGTGCTTGCACTGCCTTAATAACATTTACTAATCCATTCTATTCCTCACTCTCCAAAAGAGGCCATCCACATGTTTTTGCAGCGGAATAGTTTTAGTTCATTACAAATAAGACTTTAACACTGTGTTGAATTTCATGCAGAGTTTTTGGAAGTGCAGTGCACACAGGTAGCATAGTTCTCAGGGTTTTCATTGAAGTCAATGGGAAATTTCCCCTCAACGTAAGTGAGAATAGTTAATCTGACTTCTCCAGAGTCAAACCTTTTAAGTAATGTACCAACCTAAGGGTGACTGTGCATAATACTTGGCTGCAATTGCATTTTAATTTGAGTCATTGAAGACATGAATTAGATTATCACGAGTGCCCAGAGATTTCACCAGAGCTTGGTAACTGAGCAATTAAACCTGCTCTTCTCAGCAAACTCATCTCTTGGCATTACCTGGAGTACAATGATACCACACGCGATCGGTAGCGACACAGTGGAAGGGATGGAGACAGACAAGAGTCTAGATTTCCAATGAATACCTCCTCTTTCTGGATTGCAACCAGGTTGGTGATTTTTTTCCTTGAATGTGAATATAAATATACATATAGGATTCAGTTGTGCACTCAGAAGGATTGCTGTTCAAGGTGACTAAAAGCCATAAGCTAACACAATTGCATTTCTACAGTGAAGCAACTGAAAGCACACACTATGAAAGCAATCATAAATCTACACCATGACCTGAAGACCTTAAACTGAAATACTGGGGAGGGGGAGAGTGAAAAAAGTCTGTCTTCACTTACTTTCTTGTGTGACTTGCACAGCCTTCCTCATTGCTACTAGCCCAAAATGAGATGAACATTTAGATTTCAATATCGCTTAGGCAAACAAAGTACTTAAATCTTAAAAGTCTTCTCACTTGGTAAGATCCAGCATGTGATCCTTCAGCTTTAACATTTATTCCAATAGGCAGTATCTGATGTGCTAACAAGAAAAAGTGATTAAAAAAAAGTAAATCCTTCTCTCCCCACCCCCCCCAAAATAAGCCTTAAAATAAAAACAAATTTTAATGAAAAACTGTACTTCAAAACTCTGAACTGGCCAACTGCCCAAGCAAGGACTCTGCCTTACAACAGACTCTAAATATAGTACCAGAAAAGAAGAAACTAGCTGGTGCTATAATATATTGTTTGTCCTTGGCAAATTCTCTGAATTAATTAAGAATTAATTTGGCGATTTGAATTGTCATGAGAATTCTCCGATACGTTTATGATTATATTTTGGTGGAAGTAGTGTAATAGCCAAATTGAGAACTGATAAGAGCTTCCAAGCAAATATCTTCATCTGGAAAATTCGAAAAGGTTTGAAGGGGCTGCAGCCCTTTAGGATAGAACATACTGAGGACCCCAGCATAATTTCTCACAATAGGCTTCATTGAAAGACTAGAAGAAAACACAGTGCCATGTGAAGCATTTTCAAACTGCCTAGGTCACAAGTTTTATCTATACATTTTTGATAGGGATAAATGAGATGAATTTTGAAAGTCAAACAGTGAATCCCTTTCCCACAGTAGACTCCCCCACCCATCTGGACAGAATTGCTCTGATTATCAAACCAAGGATATGATATTTAAACTAATTCTTAGGATCTGTATATGCATTTTTAGGTCCACCTTTAAGTTATATTTTTAAAGGGATTATAAAACCATAGGTTTCTTGGAATATAGGAAAATTTTGCATGCAACCTTGCTGTGGGAACACATGCATTCATTTTAGGGCAAGTATTTGTGAAATACATTCTACTCCATAAGCATATGAACAAAAGGTTATGTAAAGGTGTCACAGAAAATGAGCTAATTGACACTTCTCTGAAGTGCTAGTTAGAGCAGTTTTATCAAGATACTCCAATGATTTATAAAGTGCAATTTTAAACAGTGATTTAAGAGTGTGCACATAATGCCTTAGTAATCAAGAATCAGCTCAGAAATTAATGATCACTTTTATGGTAGCATACTTCATAGAGCTCTATTTCCATCAGGGGGTATTTTAAATACTGAAAGTAGTGTCAATTCTCCCCAAAACAGTTATTTCACATTCCTTTATAATTAAAATGACTTAAAATAACGAGTTAACAGAAAACTGCAAGGCTTATAAGCATCCCTTCCGTGCAGTCACGTAGCCAGCTGAGCACACCAACATGCTGCATTTTTAACAGTCTTCTCAGTATACAGAGAAAAAGCCAGGTAGCAAATTGCTTCTCAGGTGATTGTGCAGGCTCTGATCCAAAGTCCACTTACATAAACAGGAACATTTCCATTTACTTTAACAGGCTTTGGCTCCCACTCCAAGAAGGGCATGTCTTGCCTACACTCCAAGTTAGCACAGCTCTCCTTAATTATTAAACATTTGAGAACTAACTGGACATTTCTACATAATAAAATTTCCAGTTCAGGAAAATACTGATACATTTTTTTTCCAAGTGAAATTGATGCTCATGGCAGATGATATCAACAGCCTGAAATTGTGTGTTTCGATGCTGTAACTCAGGCTTGCCTAGAGTCGATGGTTGAAATTCTCCCTAAGTCAACAACAACTTGAGCAAAGGTACTTAAATTCACCATAACCTGTGTTCTTTACATTTTTTCATTTTCTTAAGCTTGTGCTGTACAAGTCTATATTTTTCAAAATGGGAGGCTTTATCAGAGAAATTCAGCCTATCGTTTGCTGCATGTTGTATGTCAAATCCACAAAGGATGTGAATCTGATACAGGCCGAGTCTCTGCTAAGAGATGTGCACATTTACAGATCTGGAGGCTCCTGCTTCAGTCGCCACTGGAACAATCAATAGCTAAATCAGACAGACTGCAAATGGAAACCACTGCAGATGTCTGAGAGGAATTTTTAGATTCCATTCATTTTAACAGTCACACGTTTTAGAATTTCCAACAGTTGTTTGTAAAACAGCTCACATGTGAAAAGATAACATGATTTTGAAGCAACATTACTCTTATTCTAAATTTAATTTGGCCTTCATAAGCTTTTGCAGACTTTTGAAATGCTAAAGCTGAAGTGGAAAGCAAGATGTAACAAAGATGTCATCAACCACCCCACCACTTCCTTAGTTTTGAAGTCACTCTATGGAGGACCAATATATAGCAGAAAAAAAAAGCCTGTTAAATACTAGCTGACAATGGTTCTGGAAGATTGACATCCTGTCCCCTTCCTTTCTTCTTCCCCATGTGTGCAATATGTTTTGATGACAAAATGAAGACACCTTTTGATTTTGATTCCTCTCAATTCTCTTCACACTATGGCGTTTCTGTCTCTCACATTTGTTATATCAACTCTCCAATAAGCGTTTGCAGGAAAGGAAACACAGAAAACCAATATCACATTAAAAGAACTTGTCCTAAATATTTAACAGTTTCTAGGTAGCGTTACACTATCCAAAGCCTTTTTCCTGCAAGAGATTTCTGCTGGAGACAAAACCACAGCCCAGGGCAGTATCAGCAAATCCCTTCCAGGATCAAGCCAAAAAAACTCATCAAACCACAAAATGGACAGACACGTTGTGTTTCAAGTCAGCAGCAATTCCCCAAACATTTCCAAAATCACAACAAACAGATGAGCAACAGTGTTAAATATATGCTCGAGACCCAATTCTCATCTCAGTTGGTATGAAATGCCTAATGTTTTTACTGACAGAGGATTTGATCAGAAGAGAGCTTCAGTCTTCATTCATGTGGTGCAAACACAGTGCACTGATTTTGGAAATGGTAAATGTAAAGTTCAGAATTTAATCCTTTTGCTGTAAGAAGCACAGTAAACCCTCTAGCAAAAAGCCCTATTAAAATAAACCTTAGAATTGAGAAACATTCAAAGAAACATACATACAGAGAGCAACTGTCTTAATAAGGTCTTTACCACTAGGTGTTCAATGAGCAATAATAGCCTCACTTTCTATAATTTGCATTGGACACTAAACATAAGCTTAAAAGGAAAACAAAAATTAAATTTCTTAAGTTTCATGGTCTTTCTCAACTGCTGGATTCATCAAGTGAGCATTCGGAATATTTCATGCTGAGTTTATGCCTCAGTTTCCCTACTTGTAATCTGAGATAAAGAATAAATCATTTGCTAGAAATAATTCTAATCCTCTCTGTCATCAACATAAATTTAATTTGCAATGCTATTAGTTATCTACAACAAATTGTTACTTTTTTTTTTAAAATTTGCCTATTGCCAACATGGTTCAAATTACACAGCACATAATCCACGTATGTTTCGTAAGTTTAATTTACTGATTTCAGTCAAAAAACATCTTTTAAATTAAATGCTGCTATCCATTTTATTGCTCAGCTTGTACTTTGCTTATTGCTGTGTGCCTGCCAAGTTCATCTAATCAACACAACAATCTAACTGCAATCAAAGACAGTGGGAGTATTTATAAATCCAATCTGCTGCAGCAAATATGAAAGAATACAGACATTACAGTTTTCAGTAATAACAACCCAGAGGGAATTAGTGTATCTGCAGCTTTCAAAACTTTTTTTTTTTCTGTTCTTTCCATCATTTCATTTGCGCTTTTCTTATGGGCAAAGATTTATCTTTAAAGGCATATTATCTATAAACATTTAAATGCAATTCGCAAAGTAAAAAAAAAATTAATTAATAAACTGAAAGTCCATATTTCCAATATGTTATGCCAACAGAGCTCAGCCTTCTAGAAGAGCTGGCTCTGTACTTTCTGCCCATGGCAAGGGAAGACCCTGCGTTGTGGCTCGCTTCTCCTCCAGACACACCTCAGCTCCTCACCTCCTCCTGACAGTTAGTGCATCACACGCTTCCTACAAGCATCAGATTCCTTGCAGAGATGCAGATCAGCTCTCCTGAGCTCGCTCTAAGCAAAGTTAGGTTTGATCCTAGGGAACGCAGCAATGAAGGGAAGATGCCTCCACCAGAAATGACTATGGGGAATTGATGCACAGGATACATAAATAGTCCTAGTAGGCTGAAAACAGACCTTTAATATCTAAACCATATCCACAGCATCCAGACTCTTTACAGGTTTCAATGTTTTTTTATTTTCCCATCAGGACAGTGGAAGAGGATCACCAAATGACCACTGGCCTATCTTCTTTTTACCTTCTCTTTCAAATTATGAATTGATGCTTTATTTAAAACGCACTCTGTAATTCCTACTTGACAAGTGAGCTGCTAATTTCTCAACAGCTTTTCTGTGACCATCCCCACTGTACTCCGAGTCCTTCCTAAAGCATTCATGCATTTCTTTTTATAACGATGGTCTCAAATACATTGGAACTATCACATCTCTTTTAAAGACAGGAAACTGCAGCAGAGAAAGTTAAGGTCAAAAGTTTCCAGTAATTCCAACTGCCTACTTTGGGAACTCAGAGAGTTAACTCCTTTGAAGTATATGGTACCATGTGCGCCCATAGGTTCTGGGCAACAACATTCAGCATTCAATTGCACTGTGAAATCCTATGGCAAGATGCTTACACTAAACAATAAATAATGATAAATTCATTTTTCTAGCATCACAGTGTAGTTCTGTGGCAATCCTGGGGATGTCAACAGAATAAGTATTAGTTATGCCAAAAAAGAACTTGAATGCACCACCTCATCTAGTTCAAGTTGTTTGCCTTCAAAATACCTGTATGAAGAGATATTTAAACTTAAGTCAGGCCCCAAATCCACAACTAATTTTCTTCATCTGGACTCACACGAGAAAGTGAATGTATACAAACTTGGGGAATATGGGGTTTTGAATATGGTGTTGAACACGATCTATATGGACATGGCCATGTAGCCTGTATGGCAGATGAACAAATATATCCCAGTTCTCCAGGGCAACATAAAACCATTTTCTTCCCACAGGTGAGGCATCTACTTTCTAGCCCCTGTAACCAGTCTACTCGAGCCTGCTGCATTTTATTCCCACTTTGCTCTCATCTCCCAGTCTCTTTCTGATCTCAGTCTCATCTGTATTAAGCATAAGTGACTCCCATGACTACATGGGCCATCTCAAAGTGAAATAGAAGCGAGCTATCAGATCCAGGGCAGTTATAAATATAATTCAGTGTTCAGGAATGTTTTACATTTCTAACATGTTGTAGTTTTAATATGTCGGGCCAACTTCAGTTAGTGTAAACAGACTTTAAATGCAAGAAATGATAATGGATAATTCTGGCTCATAGAACAAAGTAAGGGTGACTTACCTGATTTCTGCCCTATCAGTAACATTTCCCAAATGTTACATTTTCGTTCTTTTCTAACAAATTATGGGACTGTCAGTACAGTACTGAGAGAGATCTGACCTCTTTTGGCATCACTTCATCTAAAAGTTGTGGGATAGCCTGCTAATTGATGCAGAAGAGCTCATGTTTCTCAGCAAACTTGAAATGCTTTTAAGTGGACCTGTCAGAGGGCAGAGTTTTGCCAAGGCAACTAAAGTTTTCAGGAAAAAAAAAAAGAAAAAAGAGCTATTTGTTGTTTGTTTCAGAACAGTTGAATGCTTTAGATTGAAAAACACTTCTAGGTTTCTTGGGTTCATGGAAAGACTTAACCAGCCATATTTTAGAGTCAATTGTCAAGTATTACCACACTGGAGAAAACAGCGCTGTCCCGATTCATACTACCAGCAGATTTGACCCTAGAAATTACTTATGTTAAGCAATATTTGGGCGAACTGCTATTTTTCAAGCAATTTTCTGTCATTTCTGTCATTTTAAGATTTACATTAGGGACATTTGCAGTCCTTTGCAAGAAATTAATGAAACAATGTGACTTGTTAATGTGGAAGGAGAAAGTACTATTCTTTGAAACAGAAAAAATAGAGGGGAAGAAATTTAATTCAGAAAATAAACTTTTTAGAAAAAACTGAATCTGCATTCATGGCAGAGATCTGATAAATATTGAGTAAATAAGTTCAAGTTCATAGCAGTTCAACTTCAACCGTATCATTGTCAGGAAAAACAAATACAAACTTGCCCCAAAGCAAAACAACATTAGAGAAATCAGGAAGAGGATAGATAGACAGACAGTAAGTTATGGACATAAAACTCTTTGTACCAAAACCAATTAACCCTAACCTAAGGCAAGCATTTACTTCTAGCCCTTCATTTAAAGGTTTTACAATTTATAGCCTGTGTTTCTCAGGGGAGGTCCAGCTCTGCTCTGATTTCACATTTCACAGCAGCACATGTGTAATCCTGCTGCAGCACAAAGCACATGATGTAGCTGATATCAGGAAATCCACTTTTCACAAGTTGGAAATACACTGGAACTGACCTGTAACCAGAATTCACTTCTATTGCAAGAGGCCATACAAGTGTGTTTGCAGAAACGACAGATCAGAGTAATGCTCATCAGAAGTCTCCCAGTGCCCTCCTGTATTTTATATCCTTGGAAGAAAAAGAAAACCAAAGCTGTTGTTTGAAAGACAACTACATTTTTAAAATTGGATTTTCAAAGTTGCATTTAGGCTTTAGAGAGCCATTATTAGGCATTATTAACCATGCCTTTAATAGGACAACTATTTAATTTACTGACTGTCCTCAAACACAGAGAAACGCATGCTTAAAAGTCCCCACATGGTAGAAGCAAGTCACAAGCTACATAAAGAAAAACCTCCAACTTGCATAAACTTGCATGTTTAATGATCTTTTACATTTGGTAAGATCTCAAAAGTAAAATACTTGTGTAGCTAATCTGGCTTCAGGACAGAGCTGCTGCGCCACAAGAATTCAGAAGAGGATATACTTTGTTATGTGTCTGTAGATGCAGGTGGAGAGGACAATAGATCTATTCTGCAGTAATTATTTCCAAATACTCAAAACCTAAATCATGCCATGGCATACTTTATGTCAGTTTAATAATTCCACGGAAACGTTTAGCACATTCTACAGTACTTCAAGCAAAACATCATAATTAAAGTTGTTTCCTCCTTTTTCTTCAATCATACAAGAGGTTTATGTACATTTACCATTATGCATTTCTGCATCTCCATAAAATACATACATATTGGTGTAGACGATATGCATCTGCAAAGGTACCCTTGCTTGACATCTGTATTTTTAAACAAAAAACAATATGCAGGTTCCTTATGAAAAATTATATAAAAACTAATCTTAAAATTTACACAACTTTTAAAACGTGTCTACCTGACCCAAACACATCTATCTTACAGAATCTCATCTTTACTGAATTCTATCTCAGGAGACAGCTTTTCTAAAATTTCCACCAGCTTTTGATTAATTATATAGGCATTTTTACAACACAGGGAAAGAGAATCCAAAAACGCACATGAACAAAGGAGCACCAATAATATCAGAAAAAACCCTCAAACTTTTAGAACATCTTAAGCCAGGCAACTTAACTATTTTATATTGTATCCCAAAGCTACATTGTAAGCAGATGGAACTAGTGTTTTCAAGGCCATATATATATATTCCTCCCTTTCAACCAAATCATAGAAACACCTGTGTCCCCTCAAAGCGGGACAACCTGCGCTAACCAACTTTTGATTTCCCATTGTGAAAGGAAAATAATTTCGAAAATTATCTTATTTCTTGGGAAGAAATACTAGTCCCATGATGGACTGGCATAAAACAAAGAGGGACACTGGTTCAAAGCCAGTTAAAGACTTTATTTTAACGTATGATACCTACAAAGTACAGCTGTGCTGCTTCTACATTGATACGTGTTTACTTCTGAGTATACACTACACATCTTAAAAGTGACTAAAAACTCAGAAAAGAAACAACCTATTTTTCTAGTGATCATCTAATTATCAATAGAGTTTGAAACCCAGGTCACTTAAGGCAATAAAATGAAAAGCTAGTTTATAAGCTGTTTCATGGTATAAATGAACAGCCCACCAGCAAACCATATCCATAAAATACAGAGATGAAACCACGAGAAATGCAGTTCGATGGAGTTATCAAAAGCATACCCACAGTATCCTTCTCAAAACAGTTTTTTGGGTTTTCTTCAGGTGCTTATTCAAGTTTCTGTTTTCTCATTTGGTAAAATTTCTATATCCTTTGAATTCCTAAAGCCTAATAGGGAAAATTATTCATTGTATGAGTATGTGTAGTCACTTAATGCAAAAGAACGTGTCTGCATACAGAATAGATTACTTTTACCTGAAGAAAGGCCACCCAAATGTATTTGCTGTTCCCCCAAATTATTTTTCTGCAACTAATATACAATACAGCTTCATACAAAGACTATGAAACAACTTTTTTCTATACAACTAATGAACTCAAACCAGTAGTATGCTCTGAGATCTCAATATGGCTTTTCAAAAGGTTTCTGAAATACCAGAGATAATACAGAGATGATGAATGGAAGGCAAGCTTCTTGCCATCCAAAGATTGCACTATATTAAAGAAATTAAGCCAATATTCAATGCAGCTTTATTTAGCTAAAGCAACCTTATTCTGGCTGACATGAATATTACTAAGCTTGTAGTCTGTGGTATGTTATCTCTATTTTCACAGTTAACTTTTCACTTAAGCAGAGAGATGGACTGAATTTGTACTCCCATTTTCTGATCAGTCCCTTGTCTACTCCTGCTACTCCCAGCTAAAATCCATAGTTTGATTTTGACTACTTTCCTTTCTATAATCCTCATCCCCAGCCCAGCATCCCCCCGCAGACCTGTTACTTGTTTCTCTGGGCCAGTGGCAGTACATATTGTACTTAAGCAGAGGCGATAGATGTGCTGATGGGTTGGCCAGTAAATGTTCAAAGAATGACCAAATTACTCAGGCTCAGGAATGGTAAGCTACAGCCAGCCTGCCCACCGTGCCCTACGTGGGGCTGCTAATTCACCAACATCCCAATTTTCACGAAACCAACACCCTTGTAATCTTTAATCCTATCACATTTAGGAGACAGACAGAGGCTTAGAATGAGCTAAGAATATTTGTCACCAGTGAAATCATACAAGTCTTGTTTCTTCAGAATAAATCTAGGGATTTTTCCAAACATTCATTCTCTCTACATGACATAATATCGGCATGACTAAAAACCATGAGGTTGCTACTCTGCGCAAAAAACATTCAGTGTAAGTAAACATGAAAAAAAATCCATCCCTGTGTGATAAACAACCACAATATGGGGAACAAGTAGTCATATTTTTTCTGGCTATAGTAGTAGTATTGGAAGCAAACATCTGTGTCACCAAAATGCAAAGAAACTTTGTCCAAATTAAACAACTTAGTGCTAAGTATGGACAAATGCAACATACTTTAAACTTTCAGGATGTATGACCAGGCATTTCACAGAATGTGGATTCTTAAGAGATGTTCCATGGGGGAAAAGGTAGGAAGGAAAAAAAAAAAGCAGCAACTGTTAACCCAGAAAATTTCAACATGACAAAAACAAATGCTTGTTCTACAGTCAGAGAGTTCATTATGGCTTCTATTTTAAGGTGAGATTTTTCAAGCCAACTTGAGCGAGAAGATGGCTTTTCTTCTCCCTCATTCTCCAATGAGAGACAGGGCACTTGAAAACCCCTTATTACATTTCCTTTTTTTAAATCGGTGGTATTTATGTAAAAGCCAAATAAAAAAAAAAGGTAAAAAAAACCTTTTTAGGTCATGTTAGATGGTTCATTACGTACGATTCACAAGTGTCCCTGTTAGCACTTCACTAAGAAGTGTGTCAGCTTAATCATTAGATCACAATTGTTTTCTGTGACATTTGTGAACAGTAAACACAGATCTGGAAAACTCCTCAAGATGCCAAAGTCCTCAATCTGTTAAGGGATGCTTCCGTGCCAATCTTTACCCGAAATCTCACAGATGAGCCACACATGGCAAATTATTCCCTTTTGGGCAGCCATGATCTACACAAACGGATGCCGCTGAACAGAAAACAAGCTCAAGGCACTTGTGCTTATTTGATCTTGTGCCTTAGAGAACATTTCAAAATTTATTTTCATAAATTTATTTTTGTAAGTAATTAAGCACTTTTTAGTTATCCGTTTCCCAACGTAAGTAATTTAAATTACTGGAACATCACTTAGATTAAAGAACTGCTCATCATGTAAGAATTCATAACAGTAATAATTTTTTCTACAAAGGGCAGATAGTATCAAGATTCCATTTAACACGTATGAGGGTACACTGTCTTCTAGAGTGTACAGAGAAAGACACCTCCCTTCACCACCATGCACTTTTTAATCTGTAACAGGAACCACCAGTTTCTTGCTTTCCATGCTTAAATACATTCATTAACCTAATTCCTCCCTTGTTCATGGGGGATCATGTTCCTGAAATGTCCTCTGGGTCCAGATAACTCTTCTATACATTTTTGCAGAAAATGGGAACTTGGAAGGTCTCTACAAGTTCACCCAATCTGGCCTGCTGCTTAGACAAGGATCAGTTATCTCTAAGCCACAGAATTTTAAAAACCTCCAGCAATGATATAACAACATAAGATTTTTTTGAGGAATTTTCATGCCTCAATAAGCTTACTTCATAAATTGTTTCTGAATGAATGACTTAAAATCTTGTTTAAATTTCAGAGATAAACGCCTGGAAGTGTTTCCATTTAACAGCCTCATCTTGAGTCTATTCAGTAAGTGACCCGAGGCAAATATTTTTTGGAAAATGAAAGGAGCAACTTCTGGACATAAACTGGAAAAAAATTACCCTCCTTCTCTTCTTTTTGCCTGCCTCTCAGGAAAAATAAAGAAATTAAGTAAGACAGGTGTCACCTAAGGTAAGCATACCCATCAACTCTTAAGGGATTTCAGGTAAGACGCTCAATATTTGTGCTCTCTGCAAGGGATAAAGTTTGTGAGAGAGTCAGCTTGCCTAACTACAAACACCACTGGAAATATCTAAATTCTACAATGACCTCAATTCCAGTCCCAAACTAAAATTACACATCATAGCGTCATATCCCAGGGATGCTGGGATTTCCCAAACTATTACTACATCAGAGGAGGATGAAAATTTATCTTTGCCAAAACCTTATGGGGGGGTGAGCTCAATAGGGCTTAGTAAGTTCAACTATTGCAAAATGGAGATATGAGACCAAGAACTTTTTTGCCACAAATCTGCAGAGTTGGATACTCCACAGCTTCACAGAATCACCTAGGTTGGAAGGAACAATTTAAGACCATTTGTTCTGGTACTTCACCATTTTTGTTCTGTACCTGCTTGCAGAACAGCTTGTTGCTGTTTAACTGTGCTGAAACCCGGCACAGACCAGGACCGGACCCAGCTTTACGTTTGGTATTTCTGATTTAGAACTTGTATTTACGTACTTCACCCATTGACTGGAAGCTATGTTGTAGCTGGAACTATAAATAACCAGTATACTAGAAATGCGAAGAAATCTAGTTGTAAAAGGGCATAGAGGGAGTGCCAAAATAAAGTAAGTTGGCAGAAAATAATTTAGCAAATCTCATCAACACATTGTGCTACAATCTTGTAAGTTAACAAAGACAGATATTTAAAGCATGTTTAATCGACATTCAATTATTCAGCATATACTGAGGAAAAGTTTATGGTACAAAAGTACTGACAACTGGAAGTTATCTACAGAATTTTATAAGTAAGTACTTGCAGATGGAAATGTAAATTACATTTCAGACAAAACAGCCAGTGCAATGAAAATGGCTTTTAATAAAACATGAGTGCAGTTGGGTTTTGCCAGTTAGTTTCAGGAAAAACATAATTATTCTTTTTCTAGCTAATATGTACCCGTGAACAACCACACTTTGCTATTGTACATTCCAATTATTTTGATTAGTTATATTTTTTGTTTTAAAAATGTTTTATTAATTAGATTCTTTTGAAATTAAGATATACATGTCTTTCAGCTACACATTATAGCCTAAAAGTATAAAATCTGTTTTTGCAGAATTACTCTTACAAATCCTTGGAGAGAATATGAAAACAAACGATAGAGCTCACTTTTTAAAATATCCAAAATACCACTAATCACCACACAACATCAACACTTTGCAAAAGCATTAGTTGTCAAATAATATTTAATCAAGCTTATTTTGGAAAACAAGAGCCACTTGAATCTCGACAGGAAGAAGCATCAGACGGGGTACCCATTTTCAGATAAAACAAACCATTTCAACTTTGTCAGAGAAACCCTAAACAGCTGTCATGTTTTCATCCTGTCCCTGTAGCTGGAAATGTGCATTTGGTACAGGGAAAAAAACTAGGGGGGGCACACAAACTCTTACTACTATATTGCAGGGGAAAAAAGCATGTATTCACATACTTCAAGTCAGTAATATATATTTTTACTCAATATAAAAAAATGCAAAGTATCTGAGCCTAATTGTAGTGACACTGATTCACCAATGATCTTGCCATGAATTTCCAAAATGTAAGTGGGTTCTAAAAAAATGTGGAACATTATATATCAAACACAAAGGATATGATGTTCTCAGGAACACTGTTGAAAAGTAAAGGACTCTGATGAAAGTGATGTTGAAATTTTAACAAAAGTCTTTCATTTTTGTCTATTGTTTTGAATACCTTTCTTGCCTAATATGTTCATCTCATTTTGAGGTAGAATCTCAACTTAAGTGTCATTTTGAAATTACATACATATTTAATATAAGCACTATTAATTGTGATTTCTCTTGGACTTCAAATTTGAATCATTAGAGTTCTTTTTTATTATGCTTGAAAAATAATATTGTACTGCTCAACAATCTGGTACTTCACAGTCATTAAAAATTCACCATAAGGAGAAATGACTAGTTCAAAAGCCATAGAACCTGGGCAACAGAAAAGGCAATAGTTTTAGTTTTCTAACTCTTGGCAGGACGATATGACAGGGAGTTTAGCCCTTGGAAAAGAAACAATACTAAAAAAACCAAAAATAATAAGTTGTTGCTTACTCTTTTCTTCTTTTTTATTCAAACATTCCTTATCCTCAAATAGAAAAAAAACAACCAACAAGTTGAAATTGCATTAGTATTTAAAATAAATGTACTGCAGCATTTCAAAAAGCAAAGTGGTTAATGTAATGCAAAATAAAAGCAAACTAACAATTCCAAGTAGAAGATATTCTTCTATCAACTCTTACAGAAAAAACAGCCTTCCAAATATACTGAACAACCATTTGTTTCCATTGCAGGAACAGTAACTCAGAACTCAAAATATCTTTAAGCACTATAGCTTAAATATGAGCTAAAATTTATCCTGGAGAGGATCCAGAAAAGTTTGTCAGGATAATTAGAGCTTGCACTCAGGGGTTTCTCCCAGAGCCTCCAATTCCAACCCCACCCACCCCATCTTATTCTTTCAGTCCAGAGAAATATTTCCAAATAAATATTTGTGAAGTCCTCTTGCTCTGCGCTTTTCTCAGCTATATTAATCAGCCTGAGACCATCCCTCCTTCCCAGAAAAATCTAAACTGGCCCAAACCTGCTTCTGATTTTTTATGAGATTTACTATAAATTCCTCAGCCTGTTAACAGATTATTTCATTCAGAACTATGTTTGAAACAAACAATAAGAACGTTGTTACTTTACTTTAATTAATGTGCTGTCCTATCTTGTATGTGCTTTGAAACCTGCTCCAGCTGTACCTCCAAAACGTGAACATTCCATTGTGCACACAGATTTGTCACCAGACGCCACTGGTGATATGCACAAACTCAGGCAACTCACATGAAAAAAGAACACCTCTTGGGTCTAAACTGGCATGCCCCAAAACGTTATCTAATTTACTAAACCTTTAGTAAACAAGCACATGCAACCCCACTCAAGAATTTCCAACAGCCCAGTTCAAAACAAACCTCTGGAAAATGTGAACTTTTATATACAGTTGGTATATAAGATAGAGAAAGGTCCCCAAACTCTTCTGTATAAAAGTTTTGTGATATGTTTCAACACAATAAAAACGGGATAAGTTTTCTATTTTTTCACAGTTCTCTTACTGAACCAGAGAGTTACATCTTTGGTTTATACAGGAATTTTGTTTAACTGCTATGTAAAAGATACACTACAGTCAACTCAATAACTAATGAGACCTCCCAAATGATGAAATATGTTATAAGTTGTTTTATTGGTTTGCTTTCTGTATTTGAGCACTCAGGGTACACTCAGGTCACAACTAGCTCTTCCTAATCATGTGGATCAACCAGACAGCTCTTTGTTTCTCCTTATATGAAAGTTTGTAAGATCCTGTGAACACTTACCTTATTAAACTGGAATTTAGGAGGCACATCAGCTTATGTGGGACACAGTAAAACAGCAAGATTGGCTTCGGTCAGATTGCATTTATGCAAATAAAGGTTAAATTTAGTACAATGGATTTACCTAGGTCCCTATATAGATCGCAACACATGCACTGCTTTTACACAGGATCTTTTCTGATGAGTTAACATAGATTCAAGATGCCATTTGCAGACAAAACAAAGCCAAAAAACCCCAGATAGCCTCGGAGAGCCACAGTCACTGACGTTACTTTAATTTCTGACATATAACTAACCTTTCTTTTACTGTTTGAACTCCTTTGCTAACTGTGTGTGTAAAACAATTTTTATATTAGGATGTTATCAAGGTCTCTTTTTCTAAGCTTTAGCTAAAAATAGGACTTGCAGATGTCACCATCTAGGCTGCAGGAATAAATGAACAGCAACATAATAAAAACCACAGTGGACGACAGTAAATATATTTTTGCATAGAATCATGGAATTATCTAGGTTGGAAGGGACCTTCCAGATCACCTAGTCCAACATCAGCCTAACTGATAAAAAAAAACCAGCTTGTGTTGTTTACAAACGTGAGAAGATGGTAACTTCAGTGCCTGAAGCCTCTTATTTATTTAATGAAAGATCAATAAGCAAGCTTGCAAGCAAGCAAGTTCGGTTGCCACAGCTTTATCTAGAGCAAGGAAAAGATGTAGCCAAACTAATTACCATTAAAAAAACCCCAAACAACTGGAATGCTTCTGGGTTTGATTTTGTATAATTTAGGAAAAAAGCTGACTCAATCTACTACAGTAAAACCAAAAAGTGCTCTTTTGAAAGATTCTAATGGTCACACTGAATGTTTGAATTATGAGTTCTGAGAATGAGCCACCTCTTTATTATACTTTACCCTATACTATAGAAACATATACATTGTCTAGGCTGGAGGGGACCTTTAAGAACATCTAGTCCAACTATCAACTTAACTCTGATAAAACCCATCACTAAACCATGTCTCTCAGCACTGTGTCAACCTGTCTTTTAAGTACCTCCAGGGATGGTGCCTCAACCACTTCCCTGGGCAGCCCATTCCAAGGCTTAATAACCCTTTCAATGTAAACATTTTTCCTAATATCCAATCTGAACTTCCCCTGGAACAACTTGAGGCCATTTCCTCTTGTCCCATCACCTGTGACTTGGGAGAAAAGACTGGCCCCTGCCCCTCTACAACCTCCTTTCAGGGAGGTGTAGAGAGCGCTAAGGTCTCCCAATCATAATCATACATTCTGCATAGAAACGTCCAGCCAGGTGTGTCTTAGGACATCCAACAGAATTTGGATATGGATACTGTAGAATTTGGAAAACTCTTCCTAGCACAATCTTCCCTCTGGGTATGGAGAATGCATTCAACAGGAAAGAATGTTGAATGCATGAGTAAATAATGGATTTATGTCATATATTGATCATCTAGTCTAATATGGTATTAATGAAAATGATATACATACTGAAAACCTACACCCTTTTAAAACCTATCACTATCTTTTCTGTAATACCAAATATTTGAGAATAAGTTACATTCAAGCAGCAAGACTTGTATATTCATACAATGGTTTTCAGATGCAGTGAGCCTGGACAAAGCACAGTTGTGAGTAGTCATCTGAAGTGGACTTGGATTCATCTCTCAAGTTCAATGTCAGTATCAATGATGGTTTCACCTATGTTGATTAAACTGTCAGTGATGAATTCACAATGATCACACTTCCTCCTCTTCTCAGGGGTCAGTCAACTTGAAAACATATTGCCTTGAGGCACCAATACCAAATGTCCTTATTTTTAAGAATTAACTTGCAACCAACAGAGAAAACTGAATTTTACTATATGCATCTATAAGCTGCTATGAATAACAATATATTGTGCCAAAAAATAAGCTAATGGCTCAAATCCCATTTTATGATGTGACCAATGTTTACTGGCTGTTAGATATTCCAGAATTGTACTGGAATCTAAAGGAATGTAAATTAAATAATAGAGGAACAGCAGACATTATGTGATGAAAACATTAGACGGAAATAGAATTGAACAATATTTAAAAAAAAATAATTGCACCCTCTTATTGAAAGCCTAGTAGGGTGGTGATGAAAGGGGTCATAAAAATACCTCTTATGCTTTCTCCTGCAAACATCTAAGAAGGAATTGCTTCCCTGTTTCTATCAGCAGTTATATCTCCAGTGCATTCCTTATATTAAACTATGCGTGATAACACAGATGCCAAAGCACCATCCACAAAATCCAGCAATTTCACACAGTGTAGTTCTTTGAGGATGTACCAGTATAGAACCACAGAATGACAACACACAACAACACAACACTGGTTTGGGCCAGCAAGAACCTTTTCTGCCCAGCTATATTGTGCAACACGCACTAGAGGAAAAACCAGATGTTATGGAAGCCTTGATTTCTCAAACAGCATTGTCAGGTGAGTTCCAGGAAACTGTGCTGGATGCTTCTGAATTTACAGCCCAGCTAAACATTCTACTTCTGGCCTGTGGTACAGCCAGCAGAAATAAATGGACGTTTCCCAGTGTGCAAACTGCAACATTGGTGCAACCCAAAACTGGTGGTTTACACCCATACGCATTTCCTTCCTGCCTTCATGCTTTTCATTTCCCTTGCACCTTGAGATATAAGTAATCTCAAGCAGGAGACTGGAGTAGACAGTTTGGGGTGGCATTTTCTAAAACCATCAAAATGTAAAAGGCCAGCTGAAATTGGCTTTGCTTGGATACTGAAAAATAGTGAATCAGTGCTCCGAGACCCAACAACACCTTCACTTGCACACTGACATATTATATACTGTAATGCCTGGCTCTGGCCAGCAACTTTTTGTCTACCCCAAGAGCCCAAATACTAATATCCCCCTTGTAACTGAGTCCCAAAGCTCATATGTCTCTCACCCCAATCAGCAAAGATGACAACCAAATCTCTCCTTCGTTGGTCTCATTGGTTTACATCCTGGCCATAAAGTCTCTCCTGTTGCCAATTCACAGAAACAGATTATCTCCGTCTCCAAAAACAGAGGATCCTTCAAAACTCTCTCCTCAAGGCAAGCAAGCATTTTTTAACTTTTTTTTTTTTTTTGACACTTGGGAGTAATATAAGCCAATATTTAAAGGTTTCCAGATGATCACTCTATCTAGCTATCAGAATACACAGAACCTGAATAAGTATTTGAAGCCAAAACCCAATTCCCTGAATCAGTTTTTCACCAGCAATTTTCATAATTTCTTGACTTCCCCTCAGAGGGGAACTAAGGAGCCCTTGTCCCTTCTGTATACCCTCCTGCTCTGGAAGAAAGAGACTTCAGCTTTCTGCTTCTGACCTCCTCAGTTATTCTTCCCTTTCTTTCAGTCAAAAGGCTACTGAGAGACCTCTTTGGTTTTTTCATGGGTCTCCAAATGTCTTCCTCAGGTGATCGTGGCATTATCTCCTAGCAATGTGCTATTTGGTTAACGTATGGCACTGAGCAGCAGCATCCCTTTGTCCAATTGTGCCACATATCCACGGCTAATTGTGAATAATTCATTCTGCCAGGTGTAGAAGTTTCTTCTGTAAGCTCTTCAAGGTATTATTTAAACACAGAAAACAAAAGACAGAGGAGGTGGTAAAAAGTGATTTATCTGAAAAAGCGTTTAGAATCTGATGGATGCAAAGAAAAAAAATCCTATCCAAAGTAATTCAGAAATTAATAAAAAAATCCCACTCTTCAAATTTCAACAACATACTCCTATAAATAAAAAGAAATTAAATTTCCAGCTGTCAATCTGCAATTCATAAACATCAATTAGTCAGAAAGTAATATGCAGATCAAATATATTTTTTGTTGCATTTCATTCCAAAGTAACACAAGAGATTTTAAATCCATCAGTGAAATAGAATTATTTTTAATGTCTGAATTTCAAGCATATGAGTACATGGAGTGGTTGCAAATGTCTACTGGGGATACTTTTGCATATACGTAATACTCAGCACCCTAACCTTCTAAACACAGAAGCATCAATAACCTTTTGAGTTCTATATATATTAAAAAAAAACCAAAAAACAACTCATCACTACACTATAGTTGGAATTATAAAGAGAGATATAAAGGAATTACATTCGTTTAATTAAGTAAAATACTTAAATAGTCAAAAAATGAGACGCATAAGCAATCAGGGTACAACAAATTATATTCACCAACAACATACCATTAATTGGAAATTTCCAATTAAACACAGTAAGGTATATCGCTTCTGCCTATGAAAAAAGGCATTTTTTTTATATCCTTAATGGTGGAGAAGGTGAGAGACTTTGCAGTGAATACTGATTATTTGGTATGGATAAATTACGAGTTTTGTCAATATCAGCAGGATCAAATCCTTAGTGTTACAATTAACTATTTCAACTAAGGAACGGAAGATGAAATACCTTTGTTTCCTCCACTTGAGCTCCTCAGAAAGACAAATGAGCTTTTCAAATATGTACTTCAGAAGAACAATTGTATTTGAGGTGGTTGAGAATTTCTCCTCCACCTTTTCATTTCTCTTCTTGCAAAGGAGGGCAGGAACAGCTGCTAACAGCACACTTAACAGGAGGAAGGGCACGACTGCTGTCCTACTGGAAGCATTGGCAGAATTACACTAACTCTTGGCCTACACCTGTTTATGCCAGTTTCCATGATGGAAAAAAACCCTGAAATTTAGATATCTAGGTTTGAAAGGGGAGGGACTGATGAATCATCTAAAACCAAAATAAATTTCTATTTTTTTAAATGTCAATAATTCCCAGAGTACTGGAACTCGAATGGGTTAATTTCAAGTATTTTTAAGCAAACTTCAGTTCATGGAATGTGTGTGTGCCTCCACTCGGCACATTAACAATGTACTCAGAAGGTGGCACAGACAATAGTCTGAACATGTCAGTGTTTTCTAAAGAGACAAAAATTTATATAAATAGAAATCATAATTAAAAAGCAAGGAATAATTTATCTCAAGGTGTAATTTTAAATCATAGTGAAGGTTTATTACACCCATAGGCTCTTTTCAGCACCATCTACCTTTCTCAATAGAACAAAACAAGCCTTTCTGCAAAGTGCTGTAGTACTAGAAATGGACTAAAAGCGCAGAGAATAAGAACTTTCAAGACTTTTCAGACAATTTTGTTTCATACTGTTTCCTTTTCACATATCTGTGATTCCAAGAAAATATCCATATAAATAAATAAAATCAGTTCCGCCTCCACCCACCTTCATATTGATAAAATCTAAACACTTTTCTCTTTTTATATTCTTTATCCTCCTACAAGGAGGAGGCAGGCACATATAAGGCTGATCATGTCAAGCTGTAAAGGATCTAGCACCATCAAAAAAAAATACACCGACAGTGTGTTCCACTCGGACACTCTTTTCAATGGTAGACTGAATTAACCTGAAAAATTAATTGGCTTCATTATCATTTATATAGTAGATATTCAATCAAATTACTGAACTACAGTGTCCTATGTCTTCCCTACCCTTTTCTCTGCAAACACACTTAAAAGAGCAGGAACTCATCTCTGTTCAAGGCTCACCAGAATGCCCCAAAATAACGGGTGCATTTTAAGAAATGCACTTTTAAAAAAAACATGACATTTGCCTCCCCTGCAAAAGAGCAGCATTGATGACTCAACACATTGATACGTGCCATGAATATATACACACCTGCCCATTGCCCTTCTGTGCAGCATAATTCCCTAAGTAATCAAATTTCTGTGGGTAAGATTCTAAGGTGACATCTTTCAGGAAATTTCAAAAATGAATAGTGCCATACAAGTTTATCTCAGTAGAACCTGCCTCAAGATCTCTAATTTGGGACTGAATTTTGCTAAGTCTAGGACAGGAAGAGTCATTTCATGTAGATCACCCAGATTATCTAACATAAAGGAAATAAAGTATAGAGCTAAATGTTATGGTGGAAAATTACAGGTTTGTGGAACGAAACAGTGATTGAAAACAAAAATCTATGCACATGAAATATATTTTTTTATACTAGTGACCAAAAGCCTGCTACAAGTATGCATCTAAGTTGGCTACTATATATTGCAACTCCCACAAGCCTTCTGAGGCCACAAAATTTTAGAATATATCCATATTTTAGTGAAACAAACTAAATCATAACCTACTACCCTCATCTGAATGTTCATGCTAGAAAAAAAAAAAATGAATGCGGAGGAAAGAGGAAGAGAACCGAAGTCACATACAAAAATGAAATCCAAGGCAGTGTAATTATTAACATTTTTCACAATTCTCCACTTGCTAAATTTACAGTTCTAAGGTATGATGGCAGTCATCTGGCAGGGGTGAATCTAGGAAAGTACATGGTTAGCATTAGAAAGACACTAAACGATACTGTGATTTGCTCCTCTGTGTACGATACAATCAGAAAAATCCCAGAAAAAGCAGGAAATGCTTACAAGTTGAGTTACGGCCGTTGCTGCACTATTAATATTTCAATGTCAAAAAGAATTTTCCTTTCCGAACCACAAATTAGATGGCAGTCACTGCAAAATAATCATACACAGATATGCTCTAAATAAAGAGCAGAAAGCAACCAGACAGCCTGTGTTCAGCAGTCTCCTGGGACTTTACCATAGACACTGATACCGTGATTGAAGAGCCCTGCTGGTTATGTTGGTAGTAAAACTTGGCAACAGTGAAAAAAGTACAATAAAATTATGCTTTGAAATTATTTTGCCCTTCCTTTTCAATAGAAAATAATGAGAAGTATTTCATCTTCTAATCTGAATTTTGATTTATCAACTTTGCAAAACAGTTTATTTATTTTGAACTAAATCCTAGTGACTTTCAAAAGTCCTTCAAACCATTACAGTGTATTTCCAGACTAGGCTCTAGATCCCTCTGACCACAAACTACCCAAATATTTAGAGGAGCTGTACATTTCTTTGGGATGGTTATGTCTATCAAGTACAAGACAGTACTAAGCAGAGATACTTGAGCTAGCCTGGGCTCGAGAAGCAGTATAAACCATACTGCATGTGCTTTATCCCCAAGAAAAAGACACTGCTACAATATACCACAGTTGGTCTCTAGACTTAAGCGTGCTTGTTCAGAACTCTACATTACATACGTACTCTCTTTCTTTCCTACTATGCAGTAGATCCAAATCCTATGGATAAATTGACAAAGAGAAATTTTTTTCCTCTTTCATTATCACTAGAGGAATTTGCTATGACAATGGCATTAGAAATATAGTCTAACCATACTATTCTGAAACTCCCTTTACTGAAAAGCTTTGATGGCTGAATACAAATCTCTTACTGCATCTTTGCAATCTCTTACTGCAGCATCTACTGCTGCTTCACACTTTGTTTTATATTGAAACACTTAAATGGTAGTGAGGGATTCCGCTTATCTGAAAAATATTCCAGACTTCCACTATTAATAAATAGTCATCCTGCAACGACAGGAACTTGCACGAGTCCAAACACTCATAGGATCCCAAAGTCTGTAGGTTAATGATGTTTCACTGCAGTGAATTAAACAATAAAAACCACGAAACAAACAGGAAGGTTACAACCAGTACAGCGCATTATGAAATAATATTCTGATGCAATTTTGTAGATTTTGTTTTACAGACATAAATAAACAAAAGAAAAAATGGCCATGGGAACAATTTATTCATGGCCTTTTATCACGCGGTTTGCTGAATTACAATTGTTCAAGATTATCAGAAGACAATCTAAAGACAAACTAAATTCTTGCACAATATTTCAAAAAGTATTACTGACGAGCAAAATCCAGGGGGAGCACAAACAATTAAATCCAGGGAATACTCTGATCCCTCCCTCCCCACCCCGCTCCAAAAGAATATGTAGATTTTAGCTTTGATTTTATTATGAGACAGAAAAAAGAAAAAATCCAAGATGATTCTATTTAAAGACTATGTTTTGTCTAAATGTGTCCAGCACTTCCCAGGCTGGACTCACTACTCACTACACTCCACAAGGAAAAGTTAAACATGGCTCAAAGGAAAAAAAAGAGAGATATGCACAAAGATGCCCATTGTTCACTACTTTGCCCACAAATTTGGGTTAGTTCCCAGTGTATACCAGTGCAACCATCAATCACAGTAGCATTGCATCAGGCTACCGCGATTGAGATGCAGGGAGGGTCTCGTCACACCCTGTCCCCAGTAGTTCCACTGTCTGGACCATCACCACGTGCCTTCGGCACAGGAGTGCTCCTCGCTGGCTACAGTGGGAGGTAAATTGTTTTAATCATTCAGTTACAGCGACAGTAGGAAGTAAAGCTGTGCAAAGCAGCTTTGACTTAGCGGAGAATTAAGACATTAGTGTAAATCTGTTCCTATGATTTACATCTACGTAAATGTATGTTTTTCTTTAAGCTATGTAAAGAGGAGCTGTTGTTCAGACACACAACAAAATCCCCACAGCTTGTCCTATAAAAATTTCCATACTGGTTTTCTTTTTATGCCAAGACTGCTTTTATACATGCACACAAAGAATGAGTATGAACACATCATATACAAGAAGCAAAGAACATTCTGTGAAACAGAAATCTTGCAGGCTAACTATTAATGAAATTATAATCTCCTTGAAAATGCTATTTTTTTTTTTTGTTATTAAAGCAGATGTGCAAGTGTACTTCTTTCTTAAAAACCCACTTAATTTTCCATTTATAATATAGCAATGTCCTTAATTACATGACTACAGCCAAGTTCTTAGCTGTAAAATACAAATGGAAGCACTAATCTAGATGTTATAAACTAATCCAGGCTGGTTATGGATTAATGCTCAAACTGACTTTTGACATACAAAATACTTGAAAAACTATTTTTCAACATTATAACATTAGAATTAAAAACATGGAAAGAAACCCACCCCAAATAACAAACCCTAACCATCTGCTAAAACAAGGTCTGGTCTCTTATATAGGAAAGTTTGATTAGCCCTTTCACCTGACTGAATTTTTAATCCTAATACTTTGCTGGTTTAAGGCATTAATAGAACAATTTGTTATTGTTATTTCTGTTGTGGTCCTTTAACAGAACTTAATACCATTATTATTATAAATTCAAGCAATATGAGATGTATGAGATGTTCTTACCAATAAACTAATTTTCATCAATAGACTACACTGGTATAATACTATGAAAATCAAAAAATAAAAGTTGGTGTACAAGCCCGATAATAGTAATTAAATTCAAGCTAAACTTAAGAAAGACCTTATTTAGAAAGCATTTAAACAAAAAAAAGTCTTTTTTCCTGTCAAAAAAGACAAAATTTCTTGATTCTTACAGTATATCTATGTAAACAAAACTAGAGCCATTTTTCTTCCTATCAGTGTCCCTGCTTCATGCCATAACTTCAAGAAGATATCATTTTTCAATGAAGGAGAAATGGTAACTATTTAACACTATTTCATGGAAATACAGGCTGCTTTTTTAAGGGAACAAAATTATTACCATAAAAACACAATAATGACAATTCAAGCTCATTGTGATTAAAACCACAGTTAACTACTTGAATATCTTGATCCAAGACACATGCTATTTAAAGAGCTGCGCTTACTTCCAGCTGACTCTTATTCTGTATGAAAATAGCTCCTATAGCAATTGAGGCTGAAATAAAATTAAAAAAAAAAAGCTCTAAAATAAAGAGTTCTGAAATACAATTTATGTTATGTATACATTGCTCTACAAAATTATATTCATCTTACGAATACAGTTTGCTTTTAAGTGGAAATCTTATCATAAAATCTTATTTCTTTATGTTACTAGCAACACTTTTTAAACCTGCAATGTAAACTGGTTTAGGTTAAGGTATGTTTGTAGTCACTTAAAAAAACACCATGTACCTCCTTCTCCTCTATTTTTTCCTATATAACAGACTCATCTCACTTTGTAGGTATCTTCTCCAGCAAACTAAGCAGCTTTTAAGAATTATGGAAAACATACAGTACCAAAGGTAAACAAATTTCAAAAGTTGAAACCCATTCAAACAGCATTTTTAGAACGTATATGCCTTACATGGCTTAAAAAAAAAAAAAAAAAGAAGATACGATTAAAGAAAATAGTCAAAGAGGAAATTGTTCTTGGAGGTTTCTCAGTTTACCAGCAAGATTCCAAACTTTTAATTTTTTCTAAATTCCTCAGCAACAGTTGATGTTCCAAACCTGTCCCCTGGAAAAAGGAGGATGCATTCTGAAAGCCCATCCAGTTTATCTCTTCCCATTTTGTCTCCTCTCTGGCAGGTTATCATCTAGCATTTTTAAGAGTTTACCATCCCTTCTACGTGTTTTTATAGAGCGCGCAAAGCAGTCTGCCTCAAAGACTCTTTACTCTCATGAAAAAAAGAAAAGTAAAAATACATGCTGAGAGTTTGACCTTCACAGATGCCACCATGGACCAAACACTTCATTCTACTTTTATATAGAATCGTAGAATGGTTTGGGTTGGAAGATCATTGATTTCCAAACCCCCTGCCCTGGGCAGGGACACCTCCCAC